>NDXZ01032864.1:16483-29700 GCA_003055125.1 Paykullia maculata
TTTTTTTTTTTTTTTTTTTTTGTACCTAAAACACGGGGAGTGTTCGTTCTTATTTTGCTTTTGCAACGATGAAAATCGATTTTATTGATTTATGTATTTCAAGTTGTTATATTATTTGTTTGATTTTTGTATAAATTTAACACAAAAATATTTTTGCTAATTAAATTTCTTATAATAAATATGTATATTTTTGCTATTCTCTTTTGTTGGTAATATTCTTATAATGAGTAGTGTTTTTACGTTAATTACTTCAATTTTTAGCTAAAAGTTGATTACACAATTATTTTAGATGTTTTTAAAAAAAATATATTAGTCTTTTTTATTTAATTGCTGTTGGAAGTGTGTTATAATTTTTTTCTTTTTAATTTTTCTGGTATTTTATGGATACAGATATAAATTTTCGGTTTCTTTTGCCGTTTATCTTCTATAAATTTTAGATACTTCTCTAGTCGTTTATTATAAGAAACAAGTTCGCTTTGCCAATTTGTTTTTTTATTATTTTAATTAAAGTATTCCACCTATTTTTTTAATAATTAAATAAGTATTTTATTGTTAATTATTTTAAAACAATTTGTGAAAACTTTTTCGCTATTTTCAACGCTTAAAAATGCGCCTGCTGCCAACGACCGTTTGTTATAAAATGATTCTCTATAAGTTTTTGTTCGTTCTTTTGCTTTGCTTTTCTTCTTGACAGAAAAAAAGAAAATTCTAAAATGGCTGCTTATACAAAAATCTATATTGTTATCACTTTCTTTGTGTTTTGTTTACGCTTAAAAACGCTGTTTAAAAAACAGAGATAGCTAGTGTTTAATTTATGATTGCTCTCACGTTTGTCGTAGGGTTTCCCATAATGGATTTTCTGCAAATATTACTCTTAACTGGAAATGAGTGGCAGGGAATAAGAGCGAAAACAGGGGTAAAAATCCTGGATGTTTTATTGCTTATGCCGGCGATAAAACAAGGACCTTATGAAAAAAATTATGTATGAATAATATTGCTATTTGAAATTAAAAAAAAAGAAATATAATACAATAACTATAACCTTTTAAAATGAAAATAAGACATTAAACGGAAACTAAATTCTGTTTTGAAAAATAGATTAATCTTAGCTTAATTTGTTTTATTTTTTGTTTATCCTGTATTTTTTATATTATTATGTTCCAATGGATTTGCTTACACACTCTAATTTTAACAGGTTTCTTTATCCTCAATATAAAAGAGCTTTCTTCCAATATACACAATTAAACGAACCGCACCCTCGTTCCAAATGTTTGTTCCAATCGTTGCCGGTTGTTTTGCGATAATAAAAAGGTCATCAAACGTTAAAAGCATATATCGCGTGCAAAAAGTAATTCCAACACTAGATGCTGCAGCATTAATCCTAGCAACGCTCTCTGTGCGCAAGTTCGGTTTGGAAAAGCGTGAGCGTTGTACAACTTCCGTTCCTTTTTTCAGCCGCATGTGTATTTTATATTTAATACATACATAAGGGATGTAAAATCTTTACAACATAAGTTTTGCAATTTCGATTTGAGTGAATTGAAACAAATCAAGGAAAGTACAACAGCAAACATACCGTATCGTACCTGTTTTGCATAACACACAGAGGGGTTGTTTGCGCTTTTTTTTTGTTGAAAATACTGAGCTACTGTTGGTGCTGGTCGGCGGGGTTTTGTTTAATTTTTTTTTGACACAAATCGAAATTTATATAAAGAATTTATGAAAAATTTGATACAAATAGGAAATTTATAATATACGGGATATAAGAGAGACTCTTAGAACAAGTTCTGTAAAAAAGAAAAACTCAAAAGATTTTTACAATTGCACTGTAACACATTTTATATAAAAGTGAGGACTCTAACTAAAACCTAACTGTGCTTCTTTAATATACAATAAAGGAACACTTACAGTCGCCTGCAACCTTAATTTTCACAACTTCAAACTTTCATTTTTATAATGTTACTTTGTCTACTTCCGGCACTTTTTTACCCTTCTTTCGTTTTGCTTTTGTAATTAAGATAAAGTACTGCTTACAGCAAACTATAAAGTGTTTTACAGGAGTTTGTCTGATTTTTATGAACTTTTGCAAGTCTAGTAAAAAAAAAACCCCTATATTTTTATTGTTTACCATTTGTATGCAGCATTGGAGGGAAACTTTTATTGATAATAAGTTTTTTTGTAACACGAAAGTAGAGTCCTGCTAAACTCCATATAAAATTACAATTCAAGCATAATAATATGTTTTTGGTTTCAGGTAAAAAAAATTAAGCCAATTTATGTAAGGCATTACTTAAATAGTTTGTTATTTTAGAATGTATGTACATAGTTAGTTTAACCGCAGGATGAATAATTGCCACTAATGTTTTTTGCACAATGTTCATTAACAGAAAATTTTTTGATTTATCTTTTTACCAAACTAAAATGTTTTATTATTAAACAAGAGGGTTTCAATCATTAATAGTAAAATTAGTCATTCAAGTCTTATAACTGAAAGCTACTTCAAAACAGGGGGAAATAACGGCATTTGCTGTCGATTTAAAATAAGAGAATTATTATAGAATATCTTGACCAAAAGAAAAGAAAATTTGGACGTTCCAATGAATATTCAATAGATATCGAATAACGTAATTTTCCCCAAATCAGTTCTGAAAATCAATATAGCTGCATACTACATATTTTAACATACATACATACAAATATATGTATACGGATTTGTTCATATATGTATGTATAAGTACATGCATGCAAATATATTTTTGTATATAAAATCTTTATATAATGCCAAATATTTGTAGCTAAGCAATTAGCAATGTAATGATAAATCTGATTCTATGTGTGCAGAATATCTCTCCCTAAACGGCAACGTTTTGTATAAAATTGCATCAGATAATCTATTTATTTATGTAGCTACATCTAACATGTGCATTTTCCAGATCACACCAACTCGTCTCTTATTCATATACGATATACATACTTACATACATATGTACATGCATACATAAAGTGTCAATGACATCGCTTTTGTTTGACATTCACAAGTCTTAAAACTGTCGTTCATGCCACAACGCCGCCAGCTAGTCTAGTTATTGTTTCGATATTTTTTTTTTGTCGACGCAATGTTTGAAAGGTGGTTGAAAATGATTTTGTTTTGATATCAAAAGAAATAATAAAATTAAAAAAATGTGTGCCAATTGTGGCAGAATAAATAGGAAAACTTAATAAAGAGAAATAGGTATGTATGTATGTACGAAAATTACAGACAGATATAATACGATCAGAGAACGATAAAGTATGCGTGTTTTTTTTTTGCAAACACACAGTTGTGCAAAAAATTATGTATTGCCTTATTTATTTAGCCAAAGTTATTTATTTACACTTCTATAGATTTCCTGCAAACAGGGTATAACAGTATGTGGAATGTAAGATACAATTGAAATTCTAGTTTAAATAATATGGCTGTCTCAATTTAACTTACAAATAATAAATGACCGATAATATCAAAGCTGCAATTAAATTTTTCAATTTGCGATTTAAAGAAAAAACAATAATTAATAACAAGGTGGATTTTTTTTTTTTGAATAAACAACAAATACAGATGTTGCATACATATCATGAACAACTTTTTGTGGGTTTTTGCATTGTTACTGGGCACAGTTAGGTTTGGTTAAAACTTAAAAGAATCGAAGCATTTTGTTAACCAACAAATAGGTATTTCAAAATAAAACAAATTCGAAATTATGATTCCTGAATAAACAGAAATAAACTAATGAACAAACTAAATAAAATGAGCTCTATGGATTTTCTTATTTTTTAAACTTTAATTAAAATAATTTAAACCTTTAAACATCTGCTGTTTTTACTCGGACTAAAAAAATTAACTGTTAGCACTTGTAATCATATTGTAAATTGTTTTTTAAATAATTAGAAACCAGTGGTAAGCACTTGAAAGGCTTTTTCACACACAAACAAAATTAAAAACGAACCCTTTTAATATCGAAAACAAAAGGATAACGTTTTAAAAAAGTACACATATATGTATGTA
Source organism: Paykullia maculata (assembly GCA_003055125.1). Lineage (NCBI taxonomy): Eukaryota > Metazoa > Arthropoda > Insecta > Diptera > Rhinophoridae > Paykullia > Paykullia maculata. The sequence goes on from NDXZ01032864.1 coordinate 20,526, forward strand.
CATACCTACTACATTAACAATTGAATTGATTGATTACGGCGGTCAGTCGATGCATGAACGTGTAACAAACAAATCAAGCATAATTTAAAATTATTAAAAAATCAACCCTTTTTACAATTTGAAAAAAACGTCATAAGGATAGGAAATTAGAAATTAAGCACGTTTTTATATTTTATTGCACAAAACTAAAACGTTTGTTAAAAATTTTAAAATGAAACAAAAATGTTTTATAAATAAAGTCTTAAAATATATTTTATATTAGCTTTTTGCAACCTCGTTCTTGGGACAAAAACAGCCACTAATTTCTTATTAGATATTCTAACTTAGTACTTGTTAAAAGTATAAAAGAATCGTTAACTACATCATGCTTCTCTTGTTTTATATTTTTTTAGCTTGCGCGCCGATCAATTGGTTTACATTGGTCTAAGGGACATTGACCCTTATGAAGCCTACATACTCAATAAGCTAGGTATACGAGCATATGCCATGGATGTAAGTATTACACACACCCAGTTTCTAAATAAATAATACCCTTAAAATATGTTTAAAAGTAAGTACGTACGTGCATACATATGTATGTATGTTTGCATGTATGCATGTGTGTTTGCTTTTAGGGCAATAACCAAATTTACTATTTTAAAATTTCTTTGTATATTTTTTTGTTTGAATCAGGTTATAACCACACAAGTTTTTTGATCATCAGGATGAACATGTACTTATATACACACATATGTACATGCATGCATACATATACGAACGATAGATTAATATATGTACATGGGTATGTATGTATATATGTATGTATATAGTAATTGTTGTTGAACCCAACCGAACCACCCTTGTCTGTAGTTGTTGTTTTAAAAACGATCGCAAGTTACGTTTTTACAACATCTGTAACGTTTCCAATTAAACAAAAACCAACAACAAAAATCCATATGCCTTTGACACATTTACAGCAACAACAACAGCAAAAAATAACTTTTATATAGTAAAAACGAGGGGGAGATTTTTAGGGGTTGTTTTTCTTTAACTTTGTTTCCTATATGAAATTAGGCTAGTTTTTGTTTTCTTTCCGTTGTACCGTAATGATTCTTAAAGCAATTGCTTGCTTTAGTATTAGTTAGGGCAGGGTATGGTTCATTATTTTTTGATTTTTGCATTATTTATGTTCAATTTCTTTTTATGTTGACGTTATGTAGCCGTCACTTTTAAAAGCATTGTTGAAAATTTTTTTTTTAATAAAGATTTATTCTGTCTCTAGCGTAAAACTCGTTATCGTAATTTATTACGAAAATGTAAATTTTCTAAAAATATTTTGTACGAATGCAGAATAAATAGGGGTGTGTATAACGGATAAGAGGATAAAAGATTTTTTGAAAAATACTAATTTTTACAAAAAGTTTTATATAAAAAACTTTAAGGGGCCGTAAATTTCAGTTGATTTTTCTGTGTTTTTGTAACCATTAACATTTTTTAAAATGTAAAAATTTTATAAAACTTTTTTTTTCCAACAAACATGTATCGCCAACAATATTTTGTAATAAGTTTTTATCAATAAATAAAATTTATAGATGACATTAATTATATTTCTTTTAATAAAATAATTTTATTTGCAAAGAAATTTTAATAAATAGTCTTTTTACTATTAATAAATAAATATTATTTTAATAGTTCAGAGTAAACACTTTCTAATCATAAACCTTCTTTTCTAAGTCCGTTGACAAATATGGTATTGCGAAAATAATGGAAATGACGCTTGATGCTTTGGATGTTAAAAACAAAATACATGTTAGTTTTGATGTCGATGCTTTGGATAGTAAAGTGACACCCAGTACTGGTACTGCCGTATATGGTGGATTGTCTTTGCGTGAAGGACTTTTTATAGTAGAGTCCTTAAGTGAAACTAAACGTGTACAAGGAGTGGACTTAGTGGAACTAAATCCAAGTTTGGGTACAGCTCAAGATGTAAAGGCAACAGTTTCGGCCACTATAGAAGTCTTAAAGGTGTTATGTGGAGGTCATAGACGTAAAGGAACTTTTGAAAATATAGACGGAAGTTTTTTTAATATTTAAAATGAATAATAAAGATTTGGGAAATTTATTTTAACATAAAAAACTGCCTTAAATAATAACATTTATTTTTCAATTTTATTTTTTTTACTTGTTGTGAACAAAGAGTTGTTAAATATAAAATAAACAAAAAAATACAGGAAGAGATTCTTTGGGCGTTAGGAGAGATATAAAAGGTGTATAATTATTCCTTGGGATTAGCGGTTGCTGTTGGCAATATAGCCGACACTTGGGCAGACATTTTATTGGCATTACTTATTAAATAATTTGTTACAATCACCGGCGTTGGTATACTTTGATGGGCTGATGTTAAAGTTACATGTTCGGGAGTTTCTTTAAGATGTTTGTGCATGATTTGGAAAGCAAACGTTTGTAAAATATACTTTTGCATCGACACCAGCACATAATTTAAAATACCTTAAAAATATATATTTTAATAATAAAAAGAAATATTTAAAATTATATAACGTTACAACAAAACCTACCTGATATAACTATAATACCCGAAATAATAGAGCATAAACGTATTATAAATTGTATTAAATTATCACGATCAGTGCGCACAATAATTCTCAAGGCAGACCAATCATATTTAAAATAAATGCCAGGATTTCCATAAGAATTTTTTGCAGGATCTACAAATATACATACATAGATATTGATAGTTTTACTGTTAACAAACAAGTTTTTTATTTTGTATGTTAAAGATAAACTTACCCAACACCCTCTTATTTTCTGTTACCGAATACTGGTAAGTGTTGATGGTTGAAAAGGTATTGTGTATTTCCGTTGGAACTATATTAAGGAAATACTGTATAGTAGTCTCTTCATCCGTTATATAAACCTCATCTCCTTCCAAGGGTTGAACAATGTGTTTGGAGTATTGACCAAAGCTTAGACGATTTATGCGATGTGTAAAATTTGCCGGCATTCTACGAAATCCAATCATTAAATGATCACCAAAAAGATCTACAACTGGCATGGCGCCACCTACTAAATGCAATACACCAGCTACCTTATTTATGCCCAAAGTGCCATGAAGACGACAAGCATCATATTGATCTTCTGGCACTGGTTTGCCATTATTACCCAAGGGCTTCTCGTGGGCCTCGTTGCTTTTGATCATATCTTTGAAAAGGATATCAGCTATGGAATGATATTGCTCGCGACGATAATGATTCATATATTGTTGACGTTCAAACTCAACACGCTCATCAGGCGAGAGCTGCCACCAAACACCCTGACGTTGCAAGGTGCCATAGGCAAAAACTTCTTGTTTAGTCTCATCCATTAAATCAACACCTGAAAGAGAACTGCAGGGCATAGCTACAGTTATATCGACATGCATTTTGACTTTTTCCGTGTCAATGTCGGGCTTAAATTGGTATTTTAATTTGGCATCTTTATAATACATGACTTCTTTGTAAATCAGAAAAACAATAAGTAAACGGCTGATAAGAGATACTAAAAGGCAAGAAAAAAAATTTAATTTATCATTTATTTATTGCTTCGTAGATTTATATCTTTTATTGTTGTGATTCAGATTCGGTTTTTCAGATAACAAGAAACGTTCCCAAACCCTGTTTTACTAAAGCATACATTCCGCAACCTGCTTTCACTTAGATAAGAGAATTGACAAAGAACGACATTTTACTTACAAGTGCCACCAATTTCTGTCGTCTCTGTATATTTTTCCGGTACCTTCTTGAAGGCATCTAAATTTTTGGCCAATTCTATTAGATTTTTTTTGTCACCACGATAACGTAAAGTAGCCGACATATTTGCACACTCAAAGAAACAATAATTTAAATTTATTTACACTAAAAACAGCAACATGTATTCAAAAACAAAACATTACAACGAAGAGCACAACTTTCACACGTCTTAAAAATTAAAGAGCATAAATTATTCACAATAGTGTAATAACAAATATAAACAGGGCTGTATTTTATAGAGATGACAATTTTTAGAATAATGCAAAATCACAAATTGTCAAACTAAAATCCAAATATTTATTGTTATTGTTTATGTGAAAAAGACTAGGAAACAGAGGGCAATAAGGAAATTACAGGAAAATAATTATTTTTTTAAACACTTTTGTATCAATTTTGAAGAGATTGTAAGGGCAAATAATGAGCATTAATTGGATAAAAATAACAGACAGGTGAGTATTTTTTATTTTCCTTAATCGTCAAAAGATTTAATTTGTTATTTTGTATAGAGCTCGCGAAGGTATAAAAATCATTAATTATTTACCGTACAACACCTTTAGCACGGTATTACAATATGTACATCGTCAAATGTTAAATAGCAATGCTGGCGGCAGTGATTCTGTCGAAGAGGGTGTCTCTTCCTCGGCCGAAAATGAAAACGCGTTGGAAGAGCTGGAGCGTTTAGTAGGCGTACCTCGTTCAGATTTCCTACTATTGATTAAAACATTTTCCTATATATTAAGACGCACCAGCACTTACATCATCAAACCTTCGCTGCTTCAGGCCGAACTGCGCGACAAGCTGCAATTGCAAGATGAAGCCAAAATCGATGCCATAGTACGGTTGTGGGTACGACAGACCACACCCATTATGAATAATTTAGCTAGTGATCGTTATGAATCAAATGAAATTGCGGATGTGGCTTGGAAACTTAATGTGGAGATATCCTCCCAAAGTCAGCAGCGTGAGAAAACGGCTTTGGCTGTTTTGCAGCTTAAGACTGGAGCCGGGGAGGATATAAACCTAGAAATGAATCATGAGGAATTATTGCAGTTGTATCAGCATTTTGAATGTATACAAAATGAACTGGATGCCATAAATCCTCAGCCCAAACAAGGGACAAAAAGTAAAAATTAGACTTAAAACTTCTATACATACATACATATGTAATTATTAAAAAATATATATTGGAAACAAGGTTGTTGTTTACAATACCGTCGTAAAAGTATTGTTAAAAAAAATTATAATTTTTTTGTTACTGAAAAAGTTAAAAAATCAAATAAAGTTAAAAATATTATAAAATGTTTGATTTGCTGCAAAATTCTTACCCATGGTGCAGGCTACCTTGTCTATCTATATTCTTGCATAAGGATGCAACTAAATTCTAGAAATTTTGATTTGTATTTGCAAATTAAAATTTTCAAATTTGAAATTTCTAAAAAATTATTTTAATTAGATATTTTTGTTGGTTTTATAGTTAGTTATGTTTCTAAAGATACTTAAGACTTTAAACTAAATGTTTTATAACTTCATTGTTTTCTTTCTGATTAGATTTATTGTTAAATTTAAATCATTTTTTTTTTAAATTATAAAACTTCCACGCAGCTGGCTTCAAAAATAGGGTGATTCTTCCCAAAAATTATCTTAAATTGTGTATAGACTCAGTCTTGTTGCAAAGGCTTACCTCCAATTAAAACTACAAAATATGTATATTTTTTATATTTAATTTTTCGTTTATTTCTTTTTTTTTATCAAAAATAAATTAAAATTTGTTTTTAGTAATTGGTGTTGTTTTTGTTTCTGTTTTTAGTAGCAATATTTACATTTTTGTTTTCGATTTCTTAATACATTTATTATGAATATTTTTTATTAAATAAAAATATAGAAAATAAATAATAAAATCATAAGAAAAAGCCAGGATGATTGATTTGATGGTTTAAATGAGAAGGGGATTTCGAAAAAATTAAACAGCAAAAAATTTATAAAAGTTAGTTTTTTGTTTCTTTTTTCACAAAACATAAAAAAAATGACAGTAAATCAGGGCAAGTCCTTACAACTAATAAAAAAAAACAAAAAGAAAAGCAATCAAATACAATTAAATTAATAACATTTAATAATATACCAAGTGTTAACAATAAAAATAAGCCAACATTTGTTTCATTTGTATGTTGTTTAACCATTAAAATAGTTACAAGATTAAATTTAGGCTAATAATAATATTAATATAGTTAAAGTTTAAAATAGTTCGGGGGTATGAATATCATAAGAAATAATCTAAGTTTCAAAATGTTTATAAATAGCTGTAACATAAGACATTACTTGAGTCCAATCGGGACGTTCAATTTGACACATGTCATTAATGTTCTTAAAAAAAAAGAGAAAAAAAAAAATTAAAGTTGCATGTTTGAAAATAAAAAAGGAAAAAATGAAGAATCTTACCAAAGTTGTGGGTATGCCCACAGATTCGGCAGCTGCGAATGCCAGTGTAAAGTTTCGTCGTTTATTGATTGGACTTAAAGTGTCGTAAGGAATGCGATCCGGTAAATAGGAATGTAAAATTGCACAAAACGCTAAACCATCATTCCAGGATGAACTGAAATTTGTTATGTCGATATTGCGATAGCCTACGGTTTTATTTTGACACCATTTCAATAAAGCATTACGTTTGGAACCACCATTTTTCGCCAGCATATTTAAAGGATCCTTTCGTTCGCCTGCAAAAGCACACACAAATAATAATATCAAATATTAATAAAATGGGCAAAAAAAAAAAAATCATCACCACCGACCACTTAAAAATGATTTAGAAACATTATTTAAACTACTAATGTGTATATTTGTTTGCTGCTGCTGCTGCTGTTGTTGTTCCCTTAAAGGACCTTTGGTTGTTGTTGTTGTCGTGGAATTCAGTGATGATACCAACGTTGTTGTTGTATTATTATTTGTATTTGGTGTACAAGCTGCCGTTGTCGTTGTTGCTGTATTTAAGCTGCCTATCAGGGGAGTTAGACGAGATACCTGTGTGTGCAAAGTTATGTTTTAAACATGGTTGGAAAATAAAAGAGCCTTTAAAGCGCACTTACATTCTCTGACCAGTCGGATGTGTTGGTATTTGAATTGCCCAAAGGCATTGGACTGGGTGTTATATCAGGTGTATTGCTGCTGTTTAAGCTGGAGGAAGAACTGTAACGAGATTCGGGTTCCTCGGCTTTAGCAGTCTAAAATTAAAAGAGAAAAAAATTTTAATTCAAAGCCATTTCTCACACATGAAACCGTCATATTGACATAAAGTCTGCACTATAGTTTACGTTACAATGACTTTTGTCATCCTTTTAAAGACTGGGCGGACTCAAAACACTTATTAGTTCTCTCTTTTTGTTTTGCTTTGCGTCTTACCTGTTTATTATTTTCAATGCTCTCAATTAAAGTCTTCACCGACAGCCGTGAGTCCTGCCGTGAAAAGCTGCCAATTTTACTGCGTCTAGAGGCCATTTCCTGTTGTACAGTCGTTAATACAGATTGTTGGGTTTCAGTTTGTTGTTGTTCTAAAATCATAATTTCTTTTTTCAATTAAATATGGCTTTAAAGTGCAGAAGAAAAGAAAACTTACGTTGTTTGGTTAGTTTTTCAATTTGTTGTTCCAGCATGCGTATCTTTTCCTTTTGCGTTTTATTATCCAATACCAATTGTTCTCTAGCACTTAAGGCTTCAGTCTTAAAGTCATTGGCCACACGTACCGTCATCAAAAGATCCGACTGAAATTGTTGCCATTCTTCTACTTCCTGTTTGCGCAACTGTTGCAGGTCATCCAATTGAGTTTGAGTATCATTGAGTTTACGCTCCATTTCGGAGAGATGCTTTTGTGTTTCGGCCAAAAGATTTTGTAATTTAGTTTTATCTTCCAAATGACATTTGCACTGCACTTGTAGTTCGGAAGTGGTTTCGCAAAGTTGTTGATTCTCCAGCGAGAGTTTGTCTTTTTCTTGTTGCAACTGTTCCAAGCGATATTCGAGATGTGAGAGAGCACATTTGGCATTGTTTTTGGAAACCTTAAGCTCCTCTGTAACATCGGTTAGTTGCTCTTTAAGTCGTCTCGCCTCAGCCTGACTGCGAGACCATTGATCTTGCAGCTCGGCCACTTTTTCCTCCAAAACATCTTTCTCTTTGCGTGCCGTATCGAGAAGTTCACTTAAATCAGTTTTATCACCTCTCGCCAGGTCTTGTTCTAGTTCTTCAATTTTGGCTTTAGCATTTTCTAGCAAAGTGGTCAAACGATTGGTTTCTATAAGACCATGCGAAATTTCCTCTTTGGCTGTAAGCAATTGTGACTCCATTTGTTTGCGTTGAGCATGCTCTGCATCTATGGAAGATTCTAAAAGAGCTATGCGTTCTCGAAGTCGAGCTTGTTCTAAATTTTGAGCTTCATGCGTTTGACGCATCTCTTGCAATTCACCATTTAGTTCTTCGTGCTTAACCAAAACTGCTCCACGTTCATCTTGGGCACTTTTAATCAGATCCATTAACTTCTTCTCACGTTCTGTGGTGGCCACTTCTTCGGCGGCACTGTTTTGTTTTGCATCTCTTAGCAAAAGTTCCTGCAAATTATTGATTTGTGTACGTGATTCGTTAAGTTTTTCAGTTTGGCGACACAACGACTGAAACAGAACATCTTTTTCTTCGGCCAAACGTTCGTTTTCGGCATGAGCATCACTGAGTTGCACTTGCAGGTCGGCTAATTCCTGGAGGGTGGCTTGCAATTCTTCATTAGTCGAGTAGTGGGTCTCTTCCATTTGTATGATTTTGTCTTGCAAACAGGCTACAGAAATTTCACTTGATGACGAGTGTTTATCCCAGTCGGGTGTAAGGCAAGGAGTGCCACCACCATTATCATTGTCAGTGCTCTGGAAAATAAAAATTTAGTTTCAATCAGACAAACATGCATATTGTTTAAGCTTATTCTAAACTTACTGTTGGTAGTGCTATAGAAGCTGGTGCTGAACTATGAAGACGCTGTGAATCTTGTATGATTTGATGTTTTTCAGCATCAGACAATGGAGAATTGACAACGTCTCTTAAGCGATTTCTTAATGATTCATTTTCATATTTTAAATTAGCAATTTCCAATTGATTCTTCTCCTGAACACTCTAAAAAGATGAATGATAGAAAATTTGATTACTTTTATCAAAAAAAATGTAATTCAACACCTTTTACAAATTAAATTAAATAAAAATATTATTATTTTAAGGGGAAGTCGAACTTAACTGCTTGATTACAAAAGACCAGTCAGTTAGTTTTGTTTTTCCTATAAAAAAAATTTTAAATAATTTTGAATTAGATGTATGTATGTAAATACATCAGAGCTGTAAAAAGCTGCAATCAATTGACATTGAAA
>NDXZ01032880.1:0-20102 GCA_003055125.1 Paykullia maculata
GTAGCTCCCATAGGTCACCCAGGGTTGTATGTGGTATCAATACTTTCGAGAAAATCGGTATTGAAAACTGGCAAGATCAATCATTAACTGGCTGATATATAAGCATAAAAAGACGACTGCCTCGTTTTTTTCAAGTTTTTTTTTTTATTAAAAATTATTATATTAGTGTTTTGAAACATTTTTAGTAATAACACACATAGATACACTTAGGGTATATAAGATTCGGCATAGCCGAATAAAGCGCTCTTACTTGTTTTTTTATTATTTTGTTATAAATAAAAGTTTGAAGTTTTTAATGTTAAAATAAATTTTTGGTCGATTTTGACATCACAAAGAGTTATGACACATTAGATATCTAAACAGACATACATACATATGCACATATGAATATGTAAACTGTAACATGTTTTATGTGACAGTTTATATCAGCTGAATCGTAACTGTGTATTGTTGAATTAATTAAAAAATAATAATAAAAGATGAGCAAAAAATTGGTTTTAACTAGTCTTGCATAGTTGCCTAAAAGACGACAGTATGACTTTCCTTCCGACTTTCTTAATATTCAAAAATTCGATTTTTTGGGCTTTGGAATTTTGGAGTTTTTTAATATTATTTACAAGATTGGCCGCGGAAAGTTTCTGCGATTGTTTACTCATTTATAAGATGAGTACAATCGAAGATAAGTTATTATTGAAATTTAAAAAAATATCAAAAGAAGAGAAAACATTTTTATATGTACATTCATATGTATGTATATACAGTCTGCGGATCGAATTTTTGAACAAGGAAGATATATGTACCATAAGCGACCACAAAGGTGTTAAAGGAAATGTTCTAAGCTTTCTTTTGAGCAAAAAAAAAAGGGCCCATTTTGAAAAAAAATTTATTTTGCAAAAAAATGTATTAAAAATTTTTTTTATTTAAAAAAAATTTTTTTTTGAAAATATTAAAAAATAGCTATCTAAACTACTTTGGACAAATTTTGCTAAGAGCAAAAGGGAATAAGTTACATGGAGGAGAAAAAACACCTGGTTGGCCAAAAGGCCAAACTTTGATGACCCCCTCTAACTCGGAGAGTTCTTGACCGATCTTGTTAAAAATTTGTGGCTAAGCTACTATTTAATAGGACTAACTATGGAACAAATTTCATCCGAATCGATTTTTCAAGTTGGTCCACTTGACGTGAAATGACCCATATATGTATATATGGGAGGTGAGCGTGTCCTTGCACCGAATTGAAAAAAAAATTTGATACTCATTGATTTTACTAAAAGTGTTTTTTATACGGAGTTAATTTAAGAAATTTTATTTTTTTCCACTTTTTTTTTGTGAAATCATTAAAGTCATTGGATAACTACACAAAATTTCATAAAATTCGAACTTTTTTCAACCTTTAATTTTTTAATTTCAGGATATATGGGAAGGACACGAAATTTGATTATATTATATTAACCTTAATATGTGTGTCATATTTTAACTTTTTACAATAACTCCTTTTATTTATGGCCTGATTAATGCTAAATATCACTTAATCTATTGGTATAAGGAACAAAATTATTAAAATCAAAATTAATAAAAATGAAATTTCCTATGAAATAAGACTCGAGTCAAGTTCCTAGAATGAATGGTTTCGGTTGTAAGGACAAAGAAATACGAAATTTAGTGAAAAATTCCATTTTTTCCCAAATTCATCCTCAATGAGAGAGATAACGTGTTAGCGTTATCCGACTGGACTGAAACATTGCCAATTGTATTTTCTAGCCTATTGGTACATTTTAGAGGGGTGCCCCGATGGAAAATCCAAAATTGATTTATTTTAATTTAAATATGCTTTGGTCAATGAGTAAATTAGGATTACTTACTTCTACTTTGCCAATCGTTGACCATTTGTGCAAAATAGTTTTCTGGCTGTTTAAATTTTATTTAAAAAAAAACTGAAGTTTTGCTTTTTTTAAAATTGATAAAAATCTTTAAAATCATTTTTTTAAAACATTTTTTTCTGCATACAAAAAAAATTTAAAAAACATATAGGTAGGTACCTATATGCATGTACATATGTATGTATATACCTACATACATAAATATATATTTTCTTAACAAACATTTGATTTAGTTAGTCTTTACAAAAGCCACTAAATATCTACTCCCTAAATTAAAGTTAAACAAAAATATGTTGAGTCATGACGCAAACATATGATATTTTTCTTTCCCATGGAAACCGGGAATTACACAACCAATATTAAATATGTATGTAAGTACATATGTACATACATATATCTTGAAAAAATCAATTTCTGCAAATACGAAATGAAAATAAAAACCAGGAGTCCACACCCTAAAAGAAAAAGGAAAACAAATAGAATAAAACTACCCTGTTGTCAAGGCTAGACATTCCTAAAGAACTGCAGACGGCTAAAAATTGCTTAAAAACAAAAGCCGAAAAAAATGTAAGTGGCCAAATTAGCCAACACCTAAATATGAAAAACATGTGATTGTATAACAAGAAAAGCACATGTTTGAGTTCTTAAAAGTTCAGATACAAATGTGAAACAATATTATTTGACAGCTTTCTTGAATAATCCTGTAAATAGTACTAATTTCATTTAAAAAACTGTTAATTCTTAACGTCTATGATATAATTAATGATATTTATGACGTCTATGTTCATAAATTTATGTGTATTTATTTAATATTTTTTATTAAATTGTAAAAAAAACAGGTCACATATAGTTTTCTCGCTTTTTTAACAATTTTTTTAAACTTGTTTTCTTTTTGTGCGTCTTTTTTTTCTGTAATTAAAACAATTTGTTTTATTACGAAATCTTTTACAGTAAAATAATTTAAATTAAAATAAATTAAGTTTTTTGTATTATTGTATTGCATTACCCATTGTATTTACAAAAACATACGATGATATTCATGTGTGTGTTTTTTACAGAAGTGAAAATGACAAAAAACCCTAATAAATAAATTTTAAACCAACCACAAACCCATGTTATATAAAAAAATATTTAATGCAAATTTGTACACGGTTAAACATACAAAATTTATACACAAAAACGTTTGAACATAATAATAGAGATAGGTATTTGATATCAAAAGAAGATGAAATTTGCACCATTATATATCCCATTGCACAGTGGGAAAAAATTGAAAAAAAAATATGAAATCAAATAGGAAAAATTAAATTTTTTTTTAATCAATTATTATCAATTTTACAACTTTTTAAGGGTTAATAAAAAATTGCTTTGATTAGTTTTTAATTTAGTAAGTTTAATTTTAATATCGGGTCATGCCCGACTTTATTATACCCGGCATCAAAACTTATTATAAAATATTTCTCAATATCGAACATTAAAGAACCTAGACAGCAATAGTTTTAATACAATTTTATAGCGGTTTACACGATTTTTAAGAATATGCGTTATATTTGAGCTACGGCCAATTATGGACCGATCTATAGTCTAGTAATATATACTTATTTGCAGTAAATTTTGTCTTGATAGGTACCAAAATTATTTTATATTTATAAGTGCTGAGGTAATTTTCCAAAGTAGGCTTTATCTGGAAGCTAAGACTAATAGCGGAACTAGCACTTGAAAGCTTTTAAGGTATTTTTGTGTTCATATAAAATGTGTTTCTATTTAATTTTTTTTAAATACGAATAGGTATCTATAAGAGAGTTCAACCATAATAAATGTTCTGGGAGAACATTTGTATTGACACTGATTTCAACCATAATAAACAAGAATTGGTCTTTGGTCTCACAAAGTTAACTTTATATGCGACCAATATTTCGTTAACAAGGTTTGCATAAACAGATGAATAAATGGACAATGTTTAATCATCCTAAAAAGTGATTTTAAGTCAATCAAGCTAGGTAGGTGGTAGGTATGTAACTGTTAAAAATATTAGCACAAACGCATGATATCTTTGCCACCTACGTTGGAATAAAAAATTAAAATTTGTTTTGTTATAAGGGGTTCTTTTAAGCTTAACAACCAAAATAAAATAGAAAAAATTAACAAATTATCACATACCAACCTATAATAAAAACGTAGGCATATTTTTGAGTTATGACGTTTTGAAGTAAATGGACAATTACAACCTCTTTTATGTATGTTATAAAAACATATAAAAAACTAAACATTTATAACTGATCAGTTCGAATATACCTATAATTTTTATATAATTTTAATTATTTTCTATATTGCTACACCTACTACTTTATATTTATGAATAATTTATTAAGAGTTTTCTAAAAAAATTTTAGAAAAACTTTGTAGGTTTATACATTAGTGAATAGGTATGTATGTATGTACATATATAAAATAAAAATTTATTTAAAAAAATTATCGAAATTGGTTACAAAAGATTAGATTGTAAAAATAAATTGTAAGTTATTTTAAACTTTTACTCCCATTGTGCAAGAGAAAACAACAGTCAAAATACGAACATAAATGATAAATAAAACTAAAAAAAAAATACAGATAAAATGACATGCAAATAAACCCATTTAATAAAAACAATAACCAAATCACCAGATTACAAAATGTGTATAATAAAAAACGATAACTTACCGCTGTCTAAATTGGTGCTGCTTGCATATAATTAAAAAAGTTATGATAATGTGCAAATACAAGACACGAAATTTTAAAGATTTTTTTTCTGAATATTTCACTAATAATGTACATACATATCTATGTGGGTATTTAATTGCACAAATAAAAAGAATCTTTTTTATTTTCTCTTTAGGCAAGTGCGTTTTTTTTTTTTTGTTCAACTAAATTATTCTAACAAACACTTTATTTTTTTTATATGAATTTTTCAACTACGTTTTCATTTTTTAATTTCCAATTACTTTCATATTTTGTTTTCCTCGTTTTGCTTTTTTCTGCTGATCTTTAATTATTATGGTCGTTTGTTCAAATCTTGCAATTCCGGTTTAGCAGAAAAATGAAGACATTTTTGTTACAGTAATTATTTATATTTTTCACTTTTAATTAATCTCCAAATAAGTAAATTTTACTTATTTGTCACTCACTTTATGATTTTTTAAACTGTTTTGGTATTATTTCTTATTGGTTGCTGTAAAAATTTTCACTTTGGCATTTGTACATAGGTATATTTTTCTTTTTTACAAAAACATTTTACATGCTAATTTTCATTTATTAATCTTTTTTCTCAATTATTTTATAAAATGTTTGCCCTACACACAAATTTTAACAAATAATTTTTGATTTCTTTTGAAATTCTTTTCCACTTGCTACTTTTTACGTTTTATTCTCTTAAACAACCACTTTGCAACTGACTGACGTCGTCGTCGTACCGCTATTATTTTGATGACGAATTCGTATATAAATTTTCTCTATCACTGTTTTTCTTCTTTCGCCTTGCCATGGTCTCTTTTGTAGTAAAGCGAGTGGAGTTTTAAAATGTATATAAATATGTACATATGTATGTATGTTAAATATGTTGAAATGTATGTAGATTTTTCTTGCTACGAGTAGTGTTGTTTTTGCCTAATTTTTTTAGATGTGTGAAAGTGCAATCAGCTGTAACTGTCAATGGAGGAAAAACTCAAGTTAAAAAAGAGTTACCAAGTCTTAATTATATTATATATATACAATATACATGTACAAGTATATTAAACATCGATTATATTTAAAAATAATAATAATTAACTAACGTATTTAAATTTTGTTGTTTATTGTTGCAAATAGTAGTAAACAGGTGTTTTCTGAACACTTATAAAGGTGTGTATCTTAGTGTTTTTCAGTTTTCTATTAACTTTTCAAAACTTTTTCTTTTGTTTAATTTTTTAATTTTTATTTCTTATTAAAAAATTTGCACTAAACTATGAAAATACAATATCATTTCATTTTATAATTTTTTAATTTTTATTTCTTATTAAAAAATTTGCACTAAAGTATGAAAATACAATATAGAATGTCCTGTGATATACATCTATGTATGTATGTATGTTCAATCAAAACAAAGCATAAAAAGTTTGATATTCGAATACTTTTATTTCAAGAAAACATTATGGACCATTTTAATATAATATACATATGTGTTTTTATTTAAGGTAAAATGCTATTATATGCTAAAATAATTTAAATTTTGTACGAAATTAAGTGCCATTAGCAGCAGAAATAGTTGGTGCTGCCGGTATTTTAATAAAATTTTTTATAAAATACATATAAATAAGTTAAAGTTCTGTTTCTGATTAAAATTTCTTATAAAGGTTTATTAAGCTTTAAATGCTTATTAACTTACTTGTCCTAACGACCTTGTTTGTTAACATGTACATACATACAAACGTATGTTCATATGTATATTGCAGCAAATATCAAAAGTACCTAAATACAATAATGTCACAATATTTCTAAAGCAATTTTTGTTTGCAATTATTGTCACAACTTTATTGCTTTAAAGTTAGATCCCAATATTAACCGTGTGAAATTTATTTGTGAAACTAGCTTTGGTTTCTATATCAGCGTTCTTTCTTTGGTATTTAAAGTGTTGAATTAAAAAAAAATCTATTAGAAAAAATTTTATATTAACACACATATGCTTACCGTATTTAACTGTTGATTATTTTGATTATTTGCTTTGGCTGCTATATAAAGTCTAATCTCGATAAAACCTTAACGCTCATAAAACCATAAAAAATAAGCTTAAAATTGATTAAAATCTTTTTATTGAGTATCGTAAAGATCGGATCATAACTTAAACATAAATTTTACGTAAATGCAAGTTTCTTTGCCAAGTTTTCTGATGGTCGGCTTATAATTGATTCTATTTAACAAAAATAATTTATTATTAAAACAATTTGCAAAAAATATTGTGCACGTGGCTCTAATTTTAGATTTTATAAAATATTCCATTCATGGTTTGGTAGACAAATTTAAATTTTAAGCAAAAGAAAAAGTTTAACATTATATACCATTTAGGACACTCGAGTTATTAACTTTCTATCAAGTGAAAGTTGTGAAAAGAAAGAGCAACTTTTTAACAATGTTTTATGAATCGGTGAATATGTTCAGAGATATAAAAATATGGATTAAATGTTTTAAAAGGGAACACATTAATCATTAAAACTTGATAACTTACTTATTTTTTTTTAATTCTTGGCAGCTCTTTTCTACAAATTACTGCCGACATTTCCGCAGCCCAACGAACATTTTTATTAAAACATAAATTAAATTAAAGTAACAAATGTGATTATATATTTCCTTTATTAAAATATAAACTTATTTAATAAGTTGTTTTATAAAATACATATACATACATTATAAGCTTATAAATATTGTCTATAAAAGTTTTATTTATAAGCTAATGGAACTTAACTACTGTTGGAATTACATTTGAAAACGACAAATAAATTATTTTGTGTCATAAACTCCGAATTTATCGGTTTTAATCTTTAATCATATTCAGATTTAAACATAAAACTGAAATGTTGGAATTAAGGACATCAAAGAAGTTTTTGTTTGTTTTCAATTTTAATTCCAATAGTAATTGGGTTCCCTTACAATTTTGATAAACGCTTTATTAAACAAATTTTGTACGATTCTCATGAATACGAAGATATTTTTTTGTTCAATTAATTCACAATAGAAAATACGCACTTCTTTTTTACTTGTTAGTTATTTGCATATACACCTTAATTGTACAAAATAAAAAAACAAAACGCAAATTTAAATTTGTTCATTAAAGGAAGTAACTTTGTAAGTCATTTTTAATGCAATAACAAATATAAATACATACATAAAATTCGTAAAAAAAATAATAAAAATACGTTATAGATTTTTATATATGGCAAAATATAGTAGTACACAATTGAAATCTAACCGTTAATAATTAAAAAAGGCACAAAATAGAAAAATAAAGGTTTGTTAAAAAATTAAAAAAAACATTATAGCTTTCAATTAAAAAAACAAATAATATCGGAAAAAATTAAACGGATAGAAAGTAGATACGTATTAAAGGGCAGAAGAAATAATGAGTTTAAAAAAAACCAAGAAAATTTTTTCTTCTTAAATTTTACACTATTTTAGGATCAACATCATCGTCATCGATAACATCTTCATCGGAATCGTCATTACCATTTTGTTGCAATTCCAAACGTTCATCGACAGTAGCAAGTTTTTGGCTTTTCAAACGCAATTCAAACACTTCGCTTATTGCATCGCGGAAGCACAAAAAATTGTAATCGATAACACCCTGGCGATTGAAATTTTCTTCACGTAATATACACACCAAAGCTAAGAACTTATTAACTTCTCGCAGATATAAAATTGTATTATTATTAAGTTTTATTAGACTAGAACTTTGATGGTCAAAAGCATCTTCTTCAGAACTGAAAAAAAAGAAAATATAATAAAAAGGTAAAAAACCACATTGTAATAGCAATATTATTTCAAACTAACCTATAAATGCTAGATAAATCTATTACTACATCAATCATATCACAACATAATTCGTAACTTTGCATATCAACAGGGGAACAATCGGTTGCAATATAAATTTTCGATACCACATCAAAGAGAAATGCTTTCTCTATGCCGGAGTTCTAAAATGTAATACAAAATTTCTAGTTATACTTTGAAATTGCAGGAATTTTATTTTTTTTACCGAAATAAAAATATTTAACAAGTTTTCTAATGTCGGTAGTTGTGGTATTAGTTTTTGCACCACTTTCGAAAAGGCTTCAAATATTGAATGATCATAGATGGAAGTCAAATGAAAACTCAGATGAATTTGTGTTAGTCCAGCATCGGCCAAGTCATCGGACGCACGTTGGTGTATGTCACGTTGGGATTCCATTTTTGTATCATCACTAATGCCGTCCACCTAATCAAAAGGATTTTATTAAAATATATGAAATCTTTAGTTATCGAAAATTTTTTTAAAGTAATTAAGGTACCAATCGTTCACAACGTTTTTATGTTATTGTTATTTTTTAATTAAGTGTTTAATTAAAAAAAAAGTAAGTAAATAATCGTTAAATTTCTTTAAAAAATTAAACTTATCAATAAGTTTTCTTAAAAACAGTTTAGTTATCAGTGAAAGGTTTAAAATATTGAACATTTTAGTTATCGATTTATTTGCTATAAAAGATTTTTTATTTATCGAAAATTTTTTTTATGCAAAATAGACAATTTAGGCTATCGATAATTTTTCTTTAGCATTTAAATTATCTATTAACTTTTTTTTTAAATAAAAAAATATATGTATGATCGCTACAAGAAACCGTAAAAGTGCTCTTTGTATTTTATACAAAAAGAAGTCTGCTGATAACGAAATACAAATAAGCCATTATGTATAAATAACATGCCTGACTTCACATCTTCCTCACTTACTTTATGAATAAAAACTTCAAATTTAATACGCGGATTAATTTTATACGCCTTAATCACAGTATTTTTGAATTTCGTCAACGCCTCATTGTAATCATCTTTGGCATCGATCACAAAGACCAACGAACCACAATTTCCAAAAATCATGTCCGAATCGAATGTGGGATCAAAAAAATCGATTTGGCCTGGAAAATCCCATATGCAAAACTGTACAAAACTAGAGTTATTTATGTTGTCTTTGACTATTTGATTGGTCGACTCAAGGAACATGGTTTCGTTGGGTGACATTTTGTGGAAGACAACTTTTTGTATGGAACTTTTGCCAGAACGTCGTAGACCCATAAGCAGTATACGTGGTTTTAGATCGGAACTCGGACCATCCATACTTGTCGAGTCTAGGCCATCTTGATCGAAGGCTCCATAGCCGTATTCTTTGGGAAATGCGTCCACATGATAGTCGTCGTCCTCGTAGCTCTGTAAAGACGTAGTTTATTTTGTCATAATTATTAACTTTTTTTTTGTTTATTGCTTACCATTTTGCTTGCTGCTATGCTTAGCTTTTTTTTTGCAAACACTTCTATTATAAGAACATAAATTGTTATAAGTTTTTACTCGATTAATTATTGTTTATTTGTTAAAAAGATTTAATCTTTCTTTTTTTTTTGTTGTAAAGAGAAAAAGACACTTTTTATCAAGTAGTAATCAGCTGGATAATAATTAAGTTGTTGTTCAATGATGGTAATACGAATAAAATTTTGTCATCTAAAATCAGCGATTTTCAAAAAAGGGAATGCATAATTATTTAAGCAGTTTAAATAGGTTTCTATCTTCTTCTATATCAATTATTAAATAATGCCAAAAAAAGTATCGTTGTCAAATTCGACTCTTACAATACAGGAAAATACCGAAATTGTCTATCCTGAATTAAAACATTAAGAAATTCGGTTAACTGATACAAGTACGAAATTTTAAAGAAATGTCAAACATATAAAAAAGGTAAGGTAATCGAATTGCTAAAAAATCTAGTATATGAAAATGTAAACAAACTTGTAGAACTCTATATTCCTCGCCTAGTATCCCTGCACAGTAAGTGCTAGGATTATACATAGGACACTTAGCAAACTATTTTTTGTATCATGATAAAGTTTTCAATAGAAAAGTGCTACCAAGCTAACTACTGTAAGCACTTGTTATTCATTTACATTTAATAGCACTTTGAGCAGCTGTTTCTGTGTTAATTTTATTTTCCTTAATTTTTCTAAAAAAATTGCATATTATATCGAATTTCTTTATTAAAAAATAATGTCAGCACGTAATTTACTATTGTTAGGTCAATGTGTACCGTGTGTTAAACATAATGCTTCTAAAATACGTATACGTCGTATGGAATTGGACAAAAACCTAAATATGGTACATGTTTTTCAATTATTTTGTTAGTTGCTTTGCATTATTTTCACAACTTAATTAGTATTTCAGAAAAGACGAATTCTTCTTTGCCCACGACCCCCAGAAAATCTGTAAAACCGGTGATATTGTTTTAGTACGCGAATTACCAGAGCGGCTGACAACTCTAATTACCCACAAAGTAGATAAGGTTGTCTATAAACTTGGTGACATAACTGATCCTATAACCGGAAAATCCGTTGTTGTGGGTAAATATCGAGAACAAATCGAAGAAGCCAATCGTTTGTTTGGTAAATCAGAGAAAGCTTTTGACTACAGTAAGGCACCACCTCGCGGTCGTTTGGAGGGCACAAAAGATTTTACTCACGGTGAAACTTATATTAAGTATCATGAGGATGGTAAAGAGCAACCGTTTGCTGTTTAAAACATAGTTTTTTTTATTTAGTGTAATAAAGAATAATAAAATACATAACAAGAAAATACTGCAATCAATTGTCTATTTGAAAAATAATACAAAATCATTAAAAAAACATCGATATCGATATATCGAAATATGTTTTCTGATACTTTGTAATACATATTTATATTTTGGCCTTGGAGGCTTTGTGTTACTTTACTAAATAAATAAATATCAATATTTTTAGTTTGATATATATTGACCGAGATCGATATTAATAAAAATTATCGATATAAATAATAAAACTCGTTTTTTTTAGCCGTGAGTAAATACAAACGCAATGTTAAATCGTTAGCTTTGAATGTAAAATCACGCAGTTCTAAATTTTATTTTAATTTACTTCCATAAAACACTGAGGGCGGTTTGAAATCAAACCCTTTTTTTAATGTTTAAAGGTTTTAGTATGGTTTGAAAATATTTGAAAAGCTTTATTGACGAAAAATATGCAGTTTAAGTTATAATAAAATCTTTTAAATCAGGACAAATACATGTGATAATGTTGAAGAAGATAAACAGAAAAAAGCTTTTAATGGTTGTAGTAAATTTCGTTCTCACTTACCTAGCTATAGAAAATATATGAATATCGGCGACTATCAGTCACAAATTCTATTTCCTAATAACTTTGAGTTAAAAAGATGATATTTACATCCAACACTAAAAATACCTATCAAAGAGTGCTGATGAAACCGTAGCTGGTTTCGAAAATACATTCCACTTGGCTAGTGTCGGGAAAACTTACTTTTTCAGTATATTTCTCAATTATCACAAACAAAAATTATATTTTTCATAATGAAAAAATTTAAACATGAACTTGAGCTAGAATAAATAAGAAAAATCTTTTATTTTGTAAAGCTAAATATCTATATACTTATGTATATAAAATAGTAAGGTGACTGATTGATTGATTTATCATCGCACAGCCTAAACGCACAGTTGTTGACAGAAGGATGCTACAAGATGTGCGGAATTATAATCTAAATATGGAAACAATGAACATTAGAAGGAAAATATCATTTAAACCAGCAAAAATCAAGATATGATATATTTTTCTAGTTATACCCTTTACACATGTGGTAAGCGTATATATAGATTTGTCATTCCGTTTGTAATTTCTACCATATTCATTTGCTACCCTATAAAGTTTATATGTTCTGGATCCTTATAGACAGTGAAGTCGATTTAGCCATGTCCGTCTATCCGTGGGTATGTTGAAATCAAGTTTTCGTAGCTCCCATAGGTACGGTGACCATCCGTTCTGTATTATACATAACAGTACTGTATTTGAGAGCTTTGTTCTGTATAAAATATTCTTATGTAAAAACGCTTTCTCTCTATTTTATTTCGAGTTCATTATTTGTTTTATATTTTTATAAAATAAAATAATATTATGTTAAACATGTTACCATCATTTTTGTAATAACATATCGTTAAGTAATAAAGTTTTACGTATGTATGTACATATGTATGTATAAATGTTTCGCCCATATTTCTGCGGATTTTGGGCCAATAAGTCAATTTTTTCTCAAATGACCCGGAAGTCATATTAATTTTTGTGTGAAAAACTAAAAGAAAACAAGTTGTTGTTTTATTTTGTTTACCAAAACAGTTGGCAGCAATAATTTTTACATTGTTAAAGTATTTTTGCAACAACAAATTTATTGTGGTTTTTTTTTTTTGTTCTATTTGTTATAGCGACGCTATAACCTTTTTAAATCTACCTTGGTATGCCGTCTATCAATAAGTTGAAATACTAAAATGGGGTCTTTTGCATTAAGTTCCCACAAGATGTTGAACCTAGTTTATTTTATATATTATTTTTATGGAAACAATTAATTTAACATGTTGATACTGAATAGTTTGATGCTCTAGCTCTTGGTATCGCCACTGTTATTATTTTTATGGAAAACAATTAATTTAACATGTTGATACTGAATAGTTTGATGCTCTAGCTCTTGGTATCGCCACTGTATAGGTATATACCACTGTCACCTGTCGTGAAGTATAATTATAATCTGTAGGAACTCTCTTTACGAAAAAATACGATTCATAAATTTATTAACTATTTAGCGGTAAAGTTATGTTTTTTTATGTAAAAACACAATAATCTCTATTAATAAACTAAATATTTTTTTAAAATTTTAATCAAAAACTTGTTTTCTAAAGTGTTTTTTTCTATCCAATTTTAAATAACGTTTGCTTAAAAGCTGTATATTTTGTTTTGATAGTGGCAACGCTGCTTGTGTGTTTCTGCCACAAAGTTTAATTCCTTTTCTTCTTTAGTTTTCTTATCCGGCCGGTAAAGTTAAGGTGTTAGGTTTCGTGTTAAAAATTAAAAAAGCAAAATATAATGGTAAAATTTCATTAAAATATTATAAAATACTTGTAAAATTGTAATAACATTAAAAATATCAATAAATTTATGAAAAAAGTGCCAATTTTATATATTTACGTGATAAATAAAAAAAATTATAAAATTGCTAGGCTTTTGTTTCGTTATGTTCGTGTGTGTGTGCGTGTGTGTGTTAAAAACGTAAGTGCTAGTAGAGATGTTTAGGATGTGGCGCGATGTTCAGTTAAGTGTTGTTAGTGTAAAAAATAGAAAAAGTGCAATAGTTTTGTTTAAAAGTTATTTATCAACAGTGCTGCCAATTTTAAAATATATGAAGGTATGAAGTTAATCATTTAAAGCAAATTTGATCTAGATAAAATTAAAAAATATATTGATTTTTAAACAATGTTTTTTTCTTTATTAAATAACTCGAAACAAAAGTTTAAACAAATTTAGTGTGTGCAAAACTTTATGTAAATATGTAAATGAGTATATGTATGTATATATATATATATATATATATATATATGTTCCTTTCATTCCTCGAGGGAGCATAGGGCCATGTTAGTATGCATGCATGTGTGAATTTTTTATGGTTATAATTTTACTGTTATGTTCGTTTTTGAAGTTTTTGTTAATCTCTTTTTTTTTGTATTTTTTATACAACATATTTTTGTTTTTTTTTTAAGAAATCAGTGTATTTAAATGAATCTGTATTTGTTTGTTTGTACCAGAAAAAGTTTAAAACCATAGTTTGATTTTTCCTTGTTCTGTATTTTGATTAAAAAAATATTGTCACCCAGGGTTGTATGTGGTATGAAACTTTTGGAAATACTTTCGAGAAAATCGGTATTGAAAACTGGCAAGATCCATTAATAATTGGTTGAGAAATAAGCCTCGTTTTTTTAAAGTTTTTTTTATTCAAAAATTATTATATTTGTGTGTTTTTAAAAAAATTTACTAATATACACACATAGATGAACGTAGTGAAGGGTATATAAGTTTCGGCATAGTCAAATATAGCGCTAAATACCTAAAAATATTTTTTATTATAGAAATTCAAACACTTTCTTATACCCTTCACCTAAGGTGATAAGGGTTTATATAAGTTTGTCATTCCGTTTGTAATTTCTACAATATTCATTTGCGACCCCATAAAGTATATATATTCTGAATCCTTATAGATAGGGAAGTTGATTTAGCCATGTCCGTCTGGCGGTCTGTCCGTCTCTTGAAATCAAGTTTTCTCAGCCCCCCCGGTGACGTACGGGCACGTTATTGGTATCAAACTATCAGGAGTTTTCCTGAGATGTTTGCTATTGAAAACCGCTTAATAACTGACCGAGATATAAGCCAAAAAAGATGACTACTGTCTGTTGAAATCAAGTTTTCTCAACCCCCCGATGTTGTACGAACGCGTTATTGGTATCAAACAATCAGAAATTACACATGCCTTTTGAGAAATAAAAATAATTTTTTTTTGTTTTTTTACGAAAATACACGTATATAAGATTTGGCACCGCCAAATATAGCGCTCTTACTTGTTTTTTATTATAATGATAAAACAAATAAAATAATTAGTTTATAAACATTTTGAGTTTTGGACCCAGTGGAAATTTCTGTGGAAGTGCAAGCCAGAAGCCTAAAAGCCACTATTTCACTGATGTTCCAAGTTTCAAACAAATCTGATAAGTACCGTATAATTTACATACAGTTGGCACAGTGCTGACAACCCTTTAAATTTTTCGAAATAAAACACGAATGTTTTTTTAATAATAAATTTTCTAAATATTTTTCTTTTGCTTTTAATAAATATTTAAAAATAATCATAATAATTATAATTGATCATCATTGTTATGTATTTTGTATAGCAGTGAAAAATAAAAAAAATTCTATTTGATTTTAGTTTTTCAAAAATTCTTCAATATTTGTTGTTTTTTTTTTTTTTTTTTTTTTTAATAATATGTATTATAATGTTTATATGTATTATAATTTAATTTTTTAACTACTCAATATTTATGTATGTATGTATGTATTTACAAAGTTAGTAAAAAAAATATTTTGTTTGTAAATAAAGTAAAACTTGTTCGATTGGTTTTAGTTTGTTTTTTTCTTTCTTTATTGTTGATTTAATTAATTTTTTGAATTTGAATTATTTTTGTGTCCTTGTTTAAAAAAGGGATTAAAAATATACGTAAAAATTAATTTAAAATTAGTGATTTTAGAGAATAAATTTAGGCTTAAGATTTCATTCAATAGGATTCATTGTTCGCTTGTGTTTTATTCACAATTTCTTAAAATTCTAAAATTGTACTGCAGTATAGTATTGCCTTCGTAGGGTCGTTCCTGGCAAATGTTTGACTAAAAAAAAAGTTTATATAAAAAATTTGTTATTTTAGTAAAAATTTAACAAAGAAGAGATCTTTATTTTTGTAGAAAAAAAATTTTGGTTAAATAAATGTATTAAAAATTTTGAAATATTTTAAAAATTAAGTACAAAAAATCGAATAAAGCGTAATTCTTTTTTATCACAAATTAAAAAACAATGTACAAACGATTTTGTATAAAAAAAATTCGCTTAATTTTACTTTAAAAAAAGTTAATATTTATGGAAAATATTTGTTTAAAAAAACTTTTTTACCTTTTCTGGATCATTGGTGGCACGTAAAATTAAATCTTTTATAAAATAACCCCGACTGGGTACATTAAGCAAAAGTAACGAAGTGTTTCGTCTACGCTGTAGAACATTTTGAGAATGTTCATGTAAATTGCAAAGTACCCACTGTAGGGGTAGTGATGATCTGTAATATATATATTTATATATAAACGTAGATGCATAAATATCACATACGAGTAAACAAATTACAATTTGTAAATACTTACGTTAAATGCAATTCAATGCTGTGTTCTTTAAAGAAACGCGATAGCGGTATGACATATGTCATGTTTACCGATTTCCCGAGTTTGGGACAAAAGTCTTCCGTAGCAAAAGTGTTATTTAAACGTTCCGCCCATATACAACTGCGTATTTTCCAACAATCCGTATCGGCAGGTGGTAAATCTGGATCTATCGATAATTTCGGCTGCAAAAGGTTAATTTCACTTTTGTCATTTTTCACAAGTTTTGTCTCCTGATCAAC
The DNA here is from genome assembly GCA_003055125.1 of Paykullia maculata. Lineage (NCBI taxonomy): Eukaryota > Metazoa > Arthropoda > Insecta > Diptera > Rhinophoridae > Paykullia > Paykullia maculata. The sequence goes on from NDXZ01032880.1 coordinate 16,696, forward strand.
ATTTTCGTCGGAGAAATTATGCTCTAAAAGAACATCGAAATTTTCTGAATCATCATTATGTTGTTCATCTGCGCTAATGACTGGTTTTGGGTGAGATGATTTTGAGGGAGTCTTCTTGCTTTGAGGCAGTTGTACGGAACCATTTAAGGTTTCTTTATTTTTTAAATTATCTTTATAGGTTGTTTGTAGGTCATCCTCAGTATCGTTTATAATTGCATCGTTATCTTCAGATTCACTGTGATTTTCATTATCGATTTCTTCTGGCTGCAGTGATGGTTTGATCTTTCTAAGTTCTGTGGCTTTTAAGTTTAAATTGGATTGATTGGGTGCCGATATTTGATTATTTTCCTCAAAGCAAACAGACTGAAAAAAAAATTAAATTAATTTTAAATCGATCGTTTTTTCTTTATACTCAATCTGATCACTTGCCTGGCAGTTGGATATATCTTTGCGTTTAGTTTTATTATTACATTGTTCTGGTTCACCAAATGTATCCACGTAAATGATTGAATTTTGCACCCATGTATTTGCATTTGTCAGCTGATGGTTTGAGTTGAAAGCTGAAGCTGTCGCCACAGAATGGCGTTCTAAAAGAGTTTGACGATCATTTAAGCCCAATATGAAATCTACAGGATTTCCTATTATATCAGTAGCACTATAGATTGAATCATTATTATCATTCGATAACTGCTGCAATAGATCTGAATTATCGGTGGTGCGATCAACAAAATTACGACTTTTATTTGAAATCGATTGATTTGCCAAGGTGTTGTTTGTAAGAGGTGCATCTGTATTTACTTTGTTTGCAACATTGTGGTTGCTAGTGGCGCTGGTAGTGGAAGTTGGTGGAGCGACAGTTTTGTATATAATTAGTTCTCCTGCCTTCGAGTTAGTGTGCTTTAGAACATTAGTCTGGGTGGCTGAGTTTTCTCTTACCAAACCCGTGTCATCTATGATTTTACTGCTTGACGTGCTTACTATGGGTAAGTCCACATTTAATTTTTGTATTTCACTTTGAGTCGGCGGCTCCTTGGCTGTTGGTATGCGTATTTTAGGAGAAGCGGATTTCAAGCGGTTAACCACCTGATGCTGTGTGTCAGTATCGATTGAATTATTTTCGAAATCTTGTTGAACATCGGCAATTTTTTCGGTTGATGTTTCACTTGCGTTGTGGGAAGTCTCCTCATTTGTCTGTCCATTTAAGTTGAGAGAGCGTGTAGAGGGCAGAGAATTACGATGGGTGGCCGATTGCATTACCCTCAAAACTATTTGTGGTTGAGGCCATTTATTTTTGTGCTTACTAATCGCTGTCTTATTGTTGCGAGCCAGAGTTGGTGATGTAGTGGCTCTCTGAGGTTCGTTATATGTCTGCAAGAGTTCATGACTTACCGATGGTTTTTCCATAACGACCGTTATTTCATCATTTCGTAGCTGTTGTGACAACGTTGACGGATTGAGAACATCATCAGATGCTTCCAAATATCTATAGTCTGCTCGTTGATATTTAGAACTATTGCGACTATGAGATCTTAATAGGCCGTCTCTCAACTCACCTTCTGCTCTATTAGGTGCTTGATATGCAAATGTTGGCCAATGCGTATGATTTCGGGCAGACTTTAACATGTTGATAAAATTGTGTTCCTGCTCTGTTAACGTTAGACCTTCGTGCCCGTATATATGACCGTTGTTTAAGAGTTGTATGCTATCCAAATATTTTAAATTCTGTTGTTTCTTATTGTGCTCTACAAAATACAATGTGGAAACGGCAGCAAGGCTAAGATCGGAGTGATTGCAAAAAAACAAAATTATTATAAAATTGAATACAGTAAAATCAGGAAAGCTTAAACTTACCAGGCTGCCATAACTATAACTAATAAAAAGATAATAATTTGCAAAGTTCTATTAGAACATATCTCATAGCCCTCCCGATTAGACGTTGTTATACTTTTGCAGTGCAAATATTGCAATTCATTTTCTTTAGCGCGCTGTAAACGGCTGTTAACAATTTCCAAATTTTCTATGCGTGTCTCCAAAGTGCCCGTAACTTTGCACAGTTCCTTGACGGCACCGATATTTTCCATTAGAATGCGATCCTTATTTACCAAAAGGAAATTTTCAATGACATTGCCGTTTGGCAGCACAACACTGCCAGCCTCTTGTACAGCATCCGGTATAACTTCTCGCACCTCTTGCGCTATAACACCGGTGTCAACAATATCTTCCATATCTTTGTGACTTTTAAGGCCAGAGTGCAAGGCAAATTGGGGTTCCAGTCGGTAGCGAACAATACGTATTTTTTGTAGATTGCGCAATTGCACCGAAGTGTCCAATTCGCTGATTTCTTGTTTCGCTCGACTGTCACTGGGCTGTACTATGTGGCCGGATATCTTAAGATTACCATGGACCACTAAACTCTCATCAGGGCGGTCTGTATTAATACCCACACGTCCTGCATGGTAAATCGAATCTTGGGTAAGACCTCGTTGCCAGCACAGATCAACATCTGATTCGAATTGTCCGGGATTCGAGGCACGCACAATTATTTTATCACTACTCTGACTGATGATGGGAAAATCCCCAGAGGCGGTGTGGACATGTAGGGCTACAATAAGTTGGAAATACCGCTGTTCTGGATTGGGACGACCCTTTTTGCGCATATTATTGTTGGTAGTTTCAGAGAAGTGTAAGCGTCCCACTGTTACTTTACTAACAATGTGGCTCTGGAGATCGATACTGTAAACGAAAAAAAAAAATAATTTCATAATTTGTTTTCTTTGTTGTACATTTGTATGTATGAATGAGAACTTTAAAATCTCACGATAGTTACATGTGTATTTTTAAGAAAATAAAATGTGTTTAAGGGATATGAAGGAGTACTATTTAGAAACTTATTTGTAGCTTAGTTTTAACTTGAAGTACTTTTTAAAAATTTAATTACAATTTCCTTCATAAACTCAGTTAGAAAAAAGCCTTAGAAATAGCAAAAAAGTATATTTTATGTCTTCCTTATTATACAAATTTTTATTTGGAGTCACGAGCAGGTCCAGTCTCCTAACTTCATATTACAAGGCTCTTGTATTAGAGAAAATTAAAAGTGTAAAATTAAATAAAGATTTTTAGCTAAAGAAGGACCTTTAAAGTAAAAAAAAACATTTTAATAACACTTTTCTGAAAGGCCAAATGGATCTTTTAAAGAAATTTTAAAGGATGAATAAATAAATGTTCTCTCTCTAGTTTATAAATTATGATGTTTTGAAAAGTACAGAATGTTTACCCGAATTTTGTCACTTTATATTCTGTTTCGCTTTAACTTAAGACACATTATTATTTTTTATTTATTTTATTATATTTATTTATATGGGTCGTATTTTTATTAGAAACTTTTTAAGCTAAAACCTTGCTATAGT
>NDXZ01032902.1:0-10795 GCA_003055125.1 Paykullia maculata
AGGGGCGTAGCAACGCGCGCCGGGCTTGGCTAGTTATATATACATACATACTTATTACATACATACATGTCACTTTTGAACTGGGTGTGCGATATACATATGTATGTATGTTTATGTACCTAACTAAAGATTTTAAAATAATGTTATTTATTAAATGTGAAAAAAAGTTTTTGGAATGTAACTGTTGCATTTTTTAATTTTAAGTAGCCCATGCACAGTGTGCGACATAAAGTTTTAACAAGACGAACAAATTTTACTGCATGGCCCACAAAATATCGTTCGCAGTAAGTTACTGCCTGTAAGATTTCCTGGTCGTGTATTTAATCCTTTTGGTGATCAGTAATGATTGATGATTTTTTTTACTTTATGATAAAATATTATTTATTTATTGTTTTTGAGGTGTATGTCGAACCTTTGACATTTTAAGATAAGCGTCACTAAATACATACTTACATATGTATTTAGATATTTATATATTCAACGTATTTTTTAATCTTGTTCTTTTTTGTTTGTTTTAAATACCAATTTAATTGCTAGACTGACTATTTGCCCTAATTTGTTTTATAGGTCTATTATTAACAAAGTATGTTTATTTAAATAATGGTTATATGTATCTGGACAAAATCTTATAGTTGTAAAATATCTAAAATAAAACAAATCGTGTGCATGAAATGAATGAAACATTTGCATTTTTGTTTACTTATCATTGAGCTATAAAATTTAGTGTCTAAAGGAGGGTGGTTTGAAAAGATTTAAAAAAAAATATTTGTTTTTGTTTATAAAATTATTACAAATTATATTTCAACTTAAATAACCCAGAGAAGTTATATCGACAGATCAAGGTTTCTGGCAGAAATTGAACCCACAAACTTCTTACCTGCATAATAAAGCATTACTGAACAGTTCGACCATTAAATACAAGTTCAGTTCTCTGTTTGTCAGAGAACTTGTAGTGTGTAGAGGTTGTGTTACTGCTCGATTTACTGCAGCTTCACTTTAAATCTAGTTTCGGTTTTATTTCTATTGTAGTTCAGGTTTTCAACAATTTTTTATCAATTTTTTTTTAGGTTTTAACAAAATTGTTCTAGTTTACATTCATTTCTGTTTCAGCTTTCATTTAAATTCCTTTTCCAACAGCCCTTTTCAAATGCAGTTAATTAAAAATTCCATAAATATCATGACACACCATTATATTATTTACAATCTAAAAATTAATAGCTAAAGTATCCACTTGAATTTAAAATTAAATACAAATAACTCGACATGTCTTTTTTGTTTAGTTAACAAAACGCCGCTAGTAGTTTAGCATACATTTAGGTAAAGTGCAACAACAAGCAGAATGATTTTAAACACAACTATGGCCATGTTGCTTTTATCCTCTTCAGCCAGTTTGATGTCGAATATCACGGAGCCTTTTCCTCAAATGGTTAACAATTCTTTGGTCATTGAAGTGGTGAGCAGTATTCACGAATTGTATAAGTTTAAGAATTTCATCTTTTTTATCTCTGAACGTTTGGCCAAAGATACGAATGCGGCAACAATGTTCTTTGAAGATTTTTGGGATGCATTTCCCACAGCTCCCACAATACTAATCATTAATAGTCCTGACAGTATGTCCAGTTTTCTTAGTGCACCGTCACTGTGCTTGGTACTAACCACGGAAGGAGATGATCCTGTAATGGAGGTGGCTGCATTGAGTATGACAGGTGTTCGGTTTTTTAAAACCATTTTTATATTATTTCCCATAGTGGAGACGGATGAGTTCTTTAACAGTTTTGAAGAGTACGCCCTGTTTTACGATAAAATACGTTTGTTATACGAATGGGTGTGGAAAATGCAATTTCTCAATACTCTGCTCATAACTATAAGGAATAATATATATATTTTGGATCCTTATCCCACAGCGAATATTATAAATAAAACTGAAAATTGGACGGCTACAGATTTTTTCATTGACTATTCATTGGACTTTAAGGGCTACGAGCTTCAAACTGTGGTGCGTCGTGATATGCCCAGAGTATTTCGTATGAGTCGTAACATTTTAGGACATAAAAGACAGGAAATTAGCGGTGTATCGGGTAAACTGTTTGTTGCCTTTGTGGAGACCGTTAATGCCACTTTTAATGACACCATAAAGGAGGATGAAGAGCTCGAGGCGCTGGATATTAATGCCATTATACATTTGGTGGAGGAGAAGTTTTTGGAAATAAGTGTCAACTCTTATACAGACATGATAAATTCCTTAGTTGGTGCAAGTTATCCTATAGGCATTGACGATTGGTGTATAATGGTGCCCTTTCAAAATCGTTCGCCCGAACACACATATGTCAAGCGTGGATTTCACGATTACAGCTGGTATCTGATATGTTTTAGTGTTTTCTATATCGCTGTGGGCATATGGATATGTACTCCAGTGTGGGAACGAGATTTGAGCCTATCGTTTGTACAAGCCATATGTTCTATTATACTCATAGTACCCCTAAAGCTAATGACTTTACCATATATACGCTTGCGCTTTTTGTTTGTTTTGTTATTTATAATGGGCTTCTTAATAACTAATCTGTACATGTCCAAGATGACCAGTTATTTGACTACGCCCACCACTCAGCAACAAATCGACACCGTGGAGGATGTGATTGAGGCTAATTTGCCCATAATGATGAATAATTATGAGTATGAAAAGTTAGAGGATATGAACTATCCGCAACAGTTCCTGGATTTAATTGTTGTGGCCGCCAAAAGTGACATCGATGAACATCGCGATAGTTTCAACACTTCTTTTGGCTATAGTGTCCAATCGGATCGTTGGTTTTTCCTTAACAAACAACAGCTTTATTTGAAGAAACCTTTATTTCGTACGTCATCTATCTGTATTGGCCCTTTTTATCATGTATTTCCCATACAACGTGACTCGCATTTGGCCAAACCTTTGCAAAATTTCATTATGGCTGCTTCTCAGTTTGGTTTTACTAGATTCTGGGAGTCGGAAGCTTTTTCAGATGCTCTATACATGGGTTATGTTCATATGATAATGATTGATTTGAATCCGGTCCCCCTGACGATGGCATTTTATCGCATAATTTGGATTATTTGGTGGTTTGGTATGACCATGGCGGGTCTGGCATTTATTCTTGAAGTTAAGGGCATTACATTTAGAGTTATGAGAAAAAGTGTATATAAGAGCCTTCGTTGGCTTCGATTAAAAATAAGTGAGTTGTGAGTTTGTACTAAATTTTAAAAATGAAAATGTACAAAAAAAATAAAGAACTGAAGTACTGTACTTAAAAAATTTGTTCTATTCTTTTTAGACAGCAGTGAGTGTTTAGTTTGGAAAATATACATAAAGTTGCTTCCTAGAAATCATCTCTTAAAACTCTTTTCCAGTTTAGCTCTATTTCAGTTATATTTTATTTTTCCTTTAGTTCTAGTTAAGTTTTGAGCGAATTCTTGAAGGCTGATTGTATTGCAGTTCAGTTCCAGTTATCTTTCTTTTAACTTTAGATCAGTTATTAAACAGCTCTTGTTCAGTTTCGCTTAAGTTCCAGTTAATAGTTTTTTTTTCCTCTAAAGTTAAATTCAATTTGGATTTTGTTTCATTTTATTTCAAGTCTCGTTCTTGCTTAGTTCTAATTTAAATTACTTTTGTTGACTTTGGAATAAGTAGTTATCTCTATCAGTTAGTCTATAGTGCAGACGTTCACCCAAAAAATATAAACACACACGCACACACAAAACTTAGAATTAAAAGCATTGAAACATTACTTAAGCCAACTGCTTGATATTCATTATCAGACATAAAACGTTGTACGTAACCAGCATATAGGACGCTGGAAGTTTTTACAATTCTTATGCCACTGTTGTGGATAAAAACCATTTGAGTTATCAAGAGTCGTGCAAGTTTTTGCTGCTTTTGCTATTCAAATGTTCCAATATAAACTAATTGATTTCCTTATGATTTGCATTATGCGAATTAATGGCAAAAATTTCCCAAGATTATAAAGACCGTGTGCCAAAAGGCCACTTTCAATAGGAACCAGATACATAAATATCTTAAATATGTTCATATCGCGAAAGTTAACGAATAACTAATTTGTAATGCTTTTCTCTTATTTATAAAAATATTTTACGCTTTACCCCCGCCCCCACCACCGGAACCATGTTGTTTGCGTTATGTTTAAAATCATGTTAACATTGTCGATGTCCAAAAAGAGTTGCGTGTTTCAGTGGTATGACAATGTTTATGTTTTAATGAATGTCATGCACGGACATGAAATTACTTAAGAGGAAACTATCAAAGAGTTTGTAATATTTTGTCGCACATAATAAATTAATAGTAATTAATCCTTGAAAATTAATTTCTTATTTTTAGGTTTGCATTTAAACAAAGCATTTCAATGCGTTTCTTATAGGAACGCATAAAGACGTTGAATATGAAAAACTTATGTGACTGAAGTTTATCAAGGAATCACAACACAAATTTACATATCGTGATGCCAAAATCTTACTTGTAAAGATAAAAAAGTAAAAATAACAATTTCCCCCTTTTTATTTTGTTAGAGTAATTTCACTTTAATTTTAAATAAAATTTAAATACTCCGCGTATTTTTAACCCCAAAATAATATATTGATTTACATATATATAAATACATACATATCGCACACCCAGTTCAAAAGTGACACAAAATTTTCATTTTTCGAGTTTATATGCTTAAACTATGGACACTACACTTGTTTATCTATAAGAAAAATATCAGTGTATTTTTTTGTTGTTAACTGTTGCTAAAAAAAACAGTTATGTCTTTCTTTATGTTTCAATTGGTATAAAGTTGCAAGTCATAAAATTGATTTATTTTTAGTTGTGTCAGAAAATATAATGGCAATAGATCCGTACGCTAAGTACTAAACAGTTTTAATTCGAATTCAATGGTCCAACGTTTTTGTTTTTAACTATTTTTATTTACGTCAAAAACAGTTTATTCAATTTCGGAAAAATTAAAAATTTTGAGTTGTCACTTTTGAACTGGGTGTGCGATATGTATGTATGTCACTTTTAAATACCCTTAACATGCTTATCATATTGATGTTAATAAACTTTGGCAATATATAAAGATAGGTACATACATACGTACGAAAAAAAATATGTCACAGCTTTTTGTGAAAGCTGATGTATTTGAAATCCCTTAAATTTTCTATTTTTGAAATAAAATATTATAAAATATGTATTTATTAAAATTCCAGTCAAGTAAGCTGTCATTATCTGTATTAAATTGATAACAAAATTGTTTAATACAAATTTGTATTGAATTATTTTTATATCTTGTTTGTGTCACATCCTTGTGTTGCTTTTGCAATGCAGATGTCACTTAAAACCCTCCAATACTGTGATTTTGTCAATTTTAGTTGTCTTTCTTTTTGTGTTATTTAACTTGTGCTAATATATGTCACATTATACGACCGTTTTTTATTTTGGTTTTTACAACAAATAGTCAATGAAATTTAAATAATATAACGTTTAATGTGATGACATGTGTCGTTTTTATTAAATGTTAAGCAGCACATATTTTCATTATTATCTTTGTTGTTTGATTTAAAAAGATGGAGGTAAAAAATAGAACGTTACCGAATAATTGAAAAGGTTGTCACTTTTAAAAAGCCTTTATTGTTTTATAAAGTATTTTAGAAATAATTTGAAGTTAATACTTTTTCAAATTTCGGTTACATCTAGACTATTAAATGCCGCTAAGATACTGCAAATGAAATAACCTTAAATTGTACAATATGTACATACATACATTTTTATGTATGTATTAAAGACGTGCAATCATATATCTGGGCCCTATTTCACAAAACAACTTATCAATGTTTCATTTTTTTAATTTTATCTAGATCAAATTAGCTTTAAATGGTTTCATTCATACTTACATATATTTTTGAAATTGGCAGCCCTGTTGATAAATAACTTTTAAAAAACCAACGATTGTACTTTTTTTACTTTTTCTTTCCTTTACACTTAACACTTAACTGAAAGCTCTTTAAAATTGCAAAACGGCAATTTATTTAACTGGCCACATACGACAACTAAAGGAGAAATAAAATATAAGAAGAAAGTTGCACTTTTAAGGGGACCAAAACACAGCAACAACATCATAAACAGGGGCCTAATTCTGGCATTCGCAAGCGATCGTAATTAAACAATTCCAATTGGAGTCCAGTTGGAATTCCTATACTGAAAGCAAAGAAAACTCGCACTCAGTAAAATTTCGATCGCTATCGAATGCTAGAATTAGGCCCCAGCTCTACTAAGTACTTACTTTTTTAACACACACAAACATTAGGAAAAGCCTAGCAATTTTTTTTTTATTTTTTACGTAAAATATATATTGTTGGCACTTTTTTTTATAAATTGACTAATATTTGTAATTATATTACAATTTTATAATATTTTAATGAAATTAAACCATTATTTTTTGCTTTTTTTAATTTTTAACACGAAAACTAACGCCACAAACAAAACAAACGCCTTAATTTTACCGGCCGAATAAGAAAACTAAAGAAGAATAGAAATTGAACTTTGCAACAGAGGTACACAAGCAGCGTTGCCACTAGCAAAACAAAATATACAGCTTTTAAGCAAACGTTATTTAAATTTAAAATTGGCTAGAAAAAAACACTTTAGAAAACAATGAATGAAAATTTTAAGAAATATTTAATTTATCAATAGAGATTATTGTGTTTTTACATAAAAAACATAACTTTACCGCTAAAAAATTAATAAATTTATTAATTTATTACCACTTCACCACAGATGACAAGGGTATACATACAGTGACCAAATTTTTTTAATCAAAGTACAGAACAAGAAATAATCAAACTATGGTTTTAATTTTTTCTGGTACAAACAAATACAAATACAATACAGATTCATTTGAATATGTACACTGATTTTTTATAAAAACAAAAATATGTTGTACAAAATATACAAACAAAAAAAGAGATTCACAAAAACTTCAAAAAGAACATAACAGTAAAATTGTTAATATAAAAAATTCACACAACATATTTACATATTACAAAAAAACATAACTGACTTTTATATTACCAGATGAATAAATTTTCATTCTCTTTGAAATTTTTTTAAATTGTATTTAATTTTGGTAATGAAATTGCCTACATTTTTATTTTTATTTTTTTCTGTAGTCCCAAATGTTTTTTAATGTTTCGATTGAAATATTTGATCACTTCTTAAAAGTGTATAAAAATAGCTACCTAACGCTTTTCTGCAGACTTATTATTCTGATACCTTTTTTTAATTTTTCTAAAGATGTGCAATTTTTACCAAGAGCAAGAGCATCAAATTATTCAATATCAACATATTAAATTAATTGTTTTCCATAAAAATAATTAAACTAGGTTCAACATCCTATGGGAACTTCATGCAAAAGAACTCATTTCAATACTTCAATTTTTAAATAGACGGCATCCCAGATAGATTTAAAAAGGTTATGGCGACGCTACAACAAATATAACAAAACAAAAACCGAACTAAGTTCGTTGTTGCAAAAATACTTTTACAATGTCAAAATTAATGCTGCCAACTGTTTTGATAAACAAAATAAAACAACAAATTTTTTTCTTCTTTTAATTTTTCACACAAAAGTTAATATGCCTTTCGGGTCATTTGAGAAAAAATTGACTAATTGGCTCAAAATCCGCAGAGATATGGGCGAAAAATCTATATGACTTTAACTTACTTTCGGACATCCTTATATATACAAGTGTGATAATATTGTTAAGCAATAGTTGCCAGCTGACAACGCATTTTAAGTTTGGTTACTAATAAAAATTTTTAAGCCCGCAAAAAAGCACCCTTCTTTTGATTATATATTTTTTTTAGATACATTATTACTTTATTTAAATTTTTTTATATTTATTTTTATAATTTATGTATATACAAATTGATATAGAGCTTTAGATTATTTAAATATTTGTTTTGGGTTTTCATTATATATGTATGTATGTAAGTTGTATAAATTTAATGATAAACAAAGTTCTTTTAATGTTTTATAAATATAATTAAAGTTGGAAACACATGTTCGCTTTTGAGCTCAAAATATGTTTCTTTTTATATAATTTTTCTGTAGCAATTTATTAGTTTTTAAACTTAATTGAACTAAATTGTTTATTTAAAAACGTTAGACTAATTAACAAAATGGTGGAATGTAGTGTTTAAAGACCACCAAGTATAATAATATTGTAATTCAACTGTGTAATTAACAATAATTTTGTTGCACTAAATTTAAAAAAAAAAAACTAAAATATAAATTTTCAATGGGTTTGGTTAGGAAAACAAAAATTAAAATTTAATATTAGCAGAATTTTCTAATCATTTTTTGTTTAAGATTTGTAAAAATTTTATTTACAATCGAAATAAACTATGGGGAACTGTTTAGGGTTTAAAAGAATTTTCAAACGAAACTGTAAGCGATCTGATTCCCTTTTAATCCCTCTAAGGGACATTTTTTTTATTTTTCTGGTCTGGTCAAATAGAAGTTTCATGACAAGTTTCGAAATGTAAATTGTATTTTAGTGCTGTTTCAAACTCATCAAGTCAAGTAACGTCAAGTCTGAGTTTTTAGGAGAGAGAGAGAGGAAAAAATAATGAAAAAGGGAACAGATTTCTCTTCCTCTTTCTCCTTAAAACTTAGACTTGCCGTTACTTGACTTGTAAGTGTGAAACAGTACTTTTATACATTTTAAGAATTTTTCTTCTCTAAAGAAGTGTTTCTTTACAAATGTCTGAATATGTTTGGTTTTTTTTTTTCTTAACAAATAGAAAATAACCTGCTGTTTTTTACCTCGATATTCTAGTAGATGTTTTAAATTAAATTAAATTGCCTTTTAAGGTTGACCGAAGAGCATTTCCGAACCAGGTGGTATAGAATTGGGGTCCACAGTGGAGCTGAAATAATTAGCAGGGCTATTGAATGATTCCGTATGATTTTGGGTTTGTGAAGCAGCTTGCTGTTGAGCCTGCTGCTGATGTTGTTGCTGTTGGTATTTCATTTGCAATTGTCGTAGGTTTTGTTGATGTTGTTCCACCGTCACCAGGGGAGCACTAATCGAGGCATCAGTTTGTTGTAATGTCAAATTGTAGGGATTTTGTACATACTCCTGGTAGATATCATTGCCACACTGGGCTGGTTGAGCGGTCTGTACGTAAACCGGAGCAAAACTTTGTACAATGGCAGTTGGTGGTTGCTTGTGTAGGGAAGGATATTGATTGCCCGCCAGTAAATGAGAAATGGGCACATTGGCAGATGCATTGGCGTCAGATGATGTTGATGGAGCCGATCTATAATCTTGGGCACATTCAGCTATAGTAGAAACCTCATCACCACTTAAAATTGAACTATTAAAGGTACTAGAATTGTTGGCGTCCGTGCTAGTGTCTAATAAATCATTTGCCATTTTGCTCTTGTTCTGCGTTAGAGTCTGATGTAGCTGATAGTTTTTATAATATTGATTGTATTGTTGTTGAAGTAAATGACGCATGTCGTCGTGTTGCGGTTGATTAGCCGCTGTTGGTTGAGACTCAGAAGTTTCAGTAGTAGACGACAAAGACTGCTGCTGTTGATACAGCTCCCCTTGTGATGCGAATGCAGAGTCTGGAGGTGGTGGTGGTAGTGGTGTGGTATCAAAAAGTTCTATGGAATATGAATTACAATCTGCTGTAGAGTCTGTCATTGTTGAACTCAATGTTTTTGGATGGACGAATGAAGAAACATTTTCAGTTGCCTGATTTGTCATCGATTCATTGGTCATAGAGCTAATAAATGTGGTAGCGTTTAGCTGGTGTATGGGTGAAGATGTATTGGTAGTTAGGGTAGATTCTGGTTCTATAGTTTGCGTTAGTAAAATATCCCTTGTCAAAGGTGTATCATCGAAGACGGAAGAAACAATAGAATTTTGGGTCTGCTGTTGTTGGGGAACAATAATGGGCATTGGGGCCATAGCAGAAGGTGGTGGTAACTTGGGTTTTACAAAAATAAAACAAAAATTCAATATTTTCCTAAAAACAATCTACATTTAGTGACTTCTTACTTGTCCCAAAATGAAAGCAGGTTGTTGTAAAATATCCGCATCTGGTGGTTGTAATATAATGCTATGACGTGGTGATTCCATGGGTGACATTAGTAAGGGTAATGGTACTTCCTGCTGTGATGGGCCCGTTTTAATATGTTGCTGTTGCGGTACTATAGCTACCGCTGGCATTCTATTTATGTCAGCATTTGTTAGAGATTGTGTTTGATTAATAACACGAGCACGATTTCCTTAAAATGTTTGGTTTATTATTAGATAAGTTTTATTTATTTATTAATCTTCTTATAAATTTTAGGGGCTTACACTAGTTTTGAAGATGAAGATGAGTGGGTGTGATGCACTAACAATAAAGTAAGGTAAAAAAAAAAACGTAAAAGGGGTTGGTGTCAAAAAGTGTCAGTCAGTTTATATAGAAATTTACAAAACTATTTCACAAATGAAAAAATTAAGAGAAATTATATTCGTTTGAGAACTTTGAAAAATAAAAATAAAACTTATTTAGGCCTTTTGAATTTAAGACTTTAAAACCAGTAGCTAATTTTTTGTTTATTCGCTTATAAAGCAATTTAAAATTTATTTAACTCATTATAACGCCCTTATAATGTGTTATAACCAGAGAAGACAAATCTGCATTTTTAGCTTCTTTTTTAAAATTTTTTACCCATTTTTGTTTTTTTTTTTTGCTGTTTTTGTT
>NDXZ01032905.1:0-14897 GCA_003055125.1 Paykullia maculata
TAGCCGCCAGTCGCGCCGCTACGGCTTGCTTCTCTGCTGTGTACATGGTGGATTTTGTTAAGTTTACATTATTTAACATCTCATTCATAACATATTGCTATTACACTTTATCATATTATTAAGGGTTTTAACAAGTAGCATAGAATAAGTTTAGCTTGTGTAAAGCTTGTATTTTTTGAAAGCTTCAAAAAGTAATTGCCTGGAATGATTACCAGTTAAGTTACAGACTCAAAAACTTTATTTGGGTTAGTAAAATACTGTTGGTGAATTGCTTTTTGGATCGGTAGCCTGCATGTGTAATCACGCGGTTAAGTAATTTTTGTTTGCTTGTAAAACAAAAATTCGCTAAATTAACTAATCAACATATATATAATAAAATTATAATATTAAGAAATAAAACCATTTGAAGATTTGTTTTCTTAGCTAAACAACAATTTTATATAACATTATATATGTAACTATTTTTATATTTTAAACCTTAAAATTTGTGTTTGCTAGGAGGCAGCATTGGCAATTCAGATATTTTTTAACTAAAAACCAGCGATTTTAAAAACTTGTCAGCGGAGAACATTATTATAAATAACTACAATATTAGCGGATATTATTCTTAGCAATTTGTGTTATATATAGCGATTTTTGCCAGAGAAAAAATTTAAAAAAAAATATTTTTTAATTAGGAGGTATTGTTAAATTCACAACTCCTTGTTGTGTATTGTATTACGTCTTTTGATATTAGTTCAAAAAGTCAGTTTTTATTATATTGTATTGTTAAATGTCAAAAAAACAAATGCAATTCACAATAGCAATATAAATACAATATATTTGCCAACATGTAAAATTGAATTGTAATATAAAACTACAGGTATAAAGTAATACACAATTACAACCGGTACGACTTTACAGTGGTAGTGTAAAATTTGTGTCGTTGCTTTGTTTTATACGGTTGTAGCCAGAGAAGCAAGCCGATGGAAAAAAATCGGCGGCGGCTGAAGAAGCAAACATTTTCGGCGGCGGCGGCTTAACGGCTTTGAGCCGAAAAACAGATAACTTAAAAAAAAATGGTTAAAGGCAATTTTTAAAAATTTTTATATGAAAAATTAGTTTAATTTAAATTTTCAAAAAATTTTTGTATGTAACAAGAAACAAAAACGGCTTGAAATTCAGCCACTGATCAGCCGAGTGTTTCGGCGGCGGCTCGGCTTGCAAAAAAAAATCAGCTAGTCGGCTAGCCGCCAGTCGCGCCGCTACGGCTTGCTTCTCTGGTTGTAGCCCCATAAATAACGTATAACAACAGCTCTCATATCTCTACTGAAACAAAAAAAACAAATACATATGTATGTATATTCGGTATGCATATGTATGTATATTCGGTATTGTAGGTATGTATATACATACATATGTATGTATTTTTAAATGTCAAATAAACAAAGACTCACAATAGCCATTCACAATAATGATGTAAATAAATAAATTTGCGATCAAGGCGAATTAAAATCAGGTGGCCTCAGTTCGGAGAGGATTTTTTTTATCAATTTTTTTTTTATATGAAGTTTGACATTATCGTGACGAAGAAGAGAGAGAAAATTATTTTTTATGTATGGAGTTTGACATTATCGTGACGAAAAGAAATAATCAGCTGATTAACTGAGGCCACCTGATATTAATTCGCCTTGTTTGCGATTATATGAAAATGAATTATATTATAAAATACCATGCAAGGCGAATTCATATATCAATTCGCCTTGATACCATGGTGTAATTATTTAATAAGATGATTGCAGTTTGGAGAGTATTTTTTTTGTTTTGCCCATGGTACACTATGGGCAAGGCATATTGAACACCAAATAGTTTTACCTAACAAGCTGATTTTTTTTATCGGTTTTTTTTAAATCTCAGATGTCAAACTTCATACATAAAATAAGTTTCCTCTCTTCTCTCACAAAATTTAGATGTCAAACTTTATATATAAAAAACAATAAAATCCTACTGAATTACAATAACTTAAAAAATAATTACACCTTAATACGGCATTTGTCAAAGAAAACTCCCATCCACAGATACATATGTATGTATGTATAAAAAAACCGAAAGGATCTTACAAGGATGGTGAAAAGTGTGTATCGTTGCTTCATCTTTTAACGGTTTTAGTGCTTTTGTCTATAAACAACATTATTTCTTTTATCCTTTGCTAAAATAGGGAATATAAATACTTACATACATACTGTATAAATGTTACAAATGAAAGCAGATGGTTTATTATTGTTTGTATTGTTTTAATAGAGTTTTTCAGTATACAAACTGCCAAACAAGCAGTGAATTATTTTTATTTGCAGAAGGGTTCGGGTGTAAACATAGTAATAGCTACATATACTCGTAAATTTGTGATTAAACTTTCAAGAAAATTTGTATATCCTTCACCACAGGTGGTAAGGGCGTATATACTTAAGTTTGTCTATCATTCCGTTTGTAATTTCCAAAATATCAATTTGCGACCCAATAAAGTACATATATATTCATACATGTGTGTGATATGATAGGAGTTGAAATCAACTTTGTAGCTCCCATAGGTCACACAGAATCGTATGTAGTACGAAAATTTTGAAAATATTCCCGAAAAAATCGGTATTGAAAACTGTATAACAGCTGACTGAGAAATAGATACATATTAATTACCTCTTAGGGAAGTCACTTTTTTGGCCTTTTATAAAATATGATTTAAATAAAGAAAAAAAAACGTTATATTTTTATTTATTAAATATTCAATTAATTTTTATTTTATTTAAATTAATAAATTTATTTGATTTTAAACTACAGTTATTTTAAATACAGTGTTATAAATGTTTAATTATTTTAACATACAAACATATTTATTTTGGTTTAGTTTTTATAAATATTTTATTTATTTTAAAACTACATACACACAAAAAATGCTTTGGTTATTGCTGTATAATTGTTTGTTTTGTTTTAATTAGAGTTAAAAAAACAAGTTTTTTTTTATGGATATAAGGTCCAAAGTTAAAAGAATAACAAATTTCGAAACAAGTTAAATTACAAAAAATTTGTTTTTAAACTTTAAATTTAATATTTTGTAGTTTTCAACATGTACTATAATATATTATAAGATACTGTTTTATTTGTTAATAAATATAATAAGCCACATAGCGGTTTCGAAAAGGCCTCACAATGTACAGGTTTCCCTAAAGTCTAATTACTATAATATTACTGATTAAAACTATGTAAGTATGTAATTACAAAGAATTAAAGTTAAGTTATGAGCTAGATTTATACGTTTATACGTTATTTTAAGGTGTTCAATATTTGTAATACCATATTAAGGCATATTTTTTTTTGTTAGTTCATTAAGTACTTGATTTGTAAGTCTTTTTGTAATTTCAAGCATTTTGAATATATGTTTAATATTTTGATTTGATAACTTTTTTTTAAGAAAGTTTTTATTTTATTTTACATTTTAGAAACAATAAAATTTCTCTATAAACTAAAAAACGGTTGAACCGTTTTATTCATTGTTTTTTCAATATTTGTTCACAACGTTTTTTAAAATTCAAGCAATTTGTTACTGAGTTTTGTGTTTTAAACTAATCATTTAAGACTAAAATAAATGAATACTTGTAAAATTATAATTAAATTAAAAAACTATCTTATGTAATATTAAGTCTAAATAATTGTTTAAGCTTTGGTTTTTGTTTAAATCATGTCTTTTTTCGATTTTTTTGTGGTTGATAAATTAATGCATTTCAAATGTGTTAAATAGAACGTTTGCTTTAATTTTAAAGGGAACATTAGCAATTGACTAGATCGGGAAAAGAGAGCGTTTTTTTTTTGGTAAAAGGCATTTTTATACACCAAAAAATAGTCAGCAGAGCTAAAATACTACCTTAATCTGAACTTTATTTCAGGGACTAAAATTGTAACAAATTACAAATTTTGAATTTCCAATCAATTTATTATGTTGTGATAAAATTTGGTATTAGAGTATTAGTCTCAGCAATGCTTAAGGACCAATTTTTTTAATGAATGAAAGAAAGCTTTATTTTTCAACACCTAAAAATTTTGCCGCTTCATCTGGTGATGACATCAACTTATTTAATATACCCTGATCGCTTATTCCTAGCAAGTTTCCAATTAAATCTGAGGATTGTGGATGGTTTAACTCCTCTGCATTATTTGCCTTAGCCTCCCGTAATGCATTTATATTTCCATTGCGCCATTCGTTGGCCTTACATAATAGCTCTTGAAATTTGGAGCCCATTATTAAGGCATTAATATTTGTTGCTGGTAATGCAGGCATGACAGGGTTAGTCAATGAGTGTGGACTTTGTTCATCGTCAGAATAATCGGAACCGGAATTGCCATTGGCCAAATTGTCACTGTTCGCTTGAGAGCCGTTTATGTGAAGACCGTTGTGCTTCTTCATATGTCTAAGCATGCTGTGTTTAAGGGTAAATTTTCTAAAACAGATCTCGCATTGAAAGGGCCTCTCGCCAGAATGAGTACGCATATGTCGGCGTAGATCTTCAGTGGACCAGAAACGTCTCATGCAAAAGGCACAAATGACTTTACGGTTGCTGTAGTCGGGATATTTTCCGCCTTTGCCAGCCTCTTCGTTGTATCGTTGATGTTCATCTTCATCGTTTGTAGCCAATTGAGCTGAGTCAGTTTCATTTTCAATAGCTCCTTTCGAGAGAAGAAGAGCAAACTCTTGGGAGTGTAAAGATTTAATGTGCTCTAAACACTGCAGACGCTCAGCAAACGAGCTTTCGCACAAGTGACATTTAAAAGGTAGTTCTGAAGAAGATACTGGACCAGTTGCGTCGGGTTTTTGGTTGAATTGTTGTTGAAATTGTGCAACAGCCAAATGTTTAAGGAATGCTTGTTTTTGTTGCTGGTGCTGTTCCTGTTCCAATTTTTGTTTTTCCTGTTGCTCTTTCTCTAAACGTTCTCTTTGTTCTTCAGCTTTTCGTTTGCGAGCATCTTCCTCACGCGCTTTTTGCATTCTTTCAATTTCTTCAACGGATTTGGGTAACGGTATAGGTTCATTAACATCTTCAGTTGGGACATACACTGATACCGCGGACTCTACATCACCATGTTTTCTCAAAAGATGGCGATCACAATTGCTTTTGGTGGTAAATAAAAGTGGACAATGTGAACATTTAAAGGGCTTTTGACCGGTGTGGGTAAGAATGTGTCTTCTCAAAGAACTAGACCAAGGGAACATGCGTTGACAGTAAGGGCAATGCACACGATTAGGGGCTAAGCTATAGGCTGACTTCTTTTTCGGCTTATCTGTACTTATAGTATCTTCAGCTCCCGAGTTATTACTTTCACTAGCCGAAGAGGCCACTAAGCCATCTTCGTCGCTAGGCTCCATGTGATTGGCCACATCTGAAGGACGAAAATAGTTGTTAAATGATACTGCATTATTGGTGGCATTGTCTACCAACTCAGACACTGATACCAAGTCCTGAGATTCATCTTTAAAAGATGAACTGGCTACATCTTTGAGAAATTTGCCAACCGCTGGCGCTTGAGCAATCATTGTTTTCATGGTATTGGAATTGTTAGAGTTGATAGCAGGAGGTTTCGATGTTTTAGAAAATGAGCTTATATTTTGCCCGGCCTTAATAGCTTGTTCCAGTATAGATTCAGCCACTTTTTTAGCTGTTTCAGGGGGATTTTCTATCCTAGGCCTAACTTCTGCAATAGTGGTAGGTAGTTGGTATGGTTCTATCTTGTCGACGCTCTCGCTCACTACTAAATCTGGCTCTTCCTCGTTATCATTTTCGTCCATAATTTCTTCTACATCTTCTTCTTCATCTTCCTCCTCTTCCTCGTCTTCATCGATTATCAATTTGGGTTCATCATCTTCCATTGAGCCATTAGGTGTACCATTTTGACTAAGGTGTTGGCTTGGATGGGGGCTGAAGCCAAAAAAAGGTGTTTGTCCATTATTAAAACTGGCTCCTGCTTGGGAAAACATATTAGAGTTCACCATACTGTTGGAACCATGGGCCAAGGCTTGTTGTAGCAGATCGGTATCTTTGCGTGCCTTAAGTTGTTGTGCTAATATGGCACATTTAACCTGGTCGGAAATAGGCGAATGAGACGACATCGAGGGTGGTGTAGTGCCATAATGAGCCTGCGCTACAGTTGTTTGCAAATGTGAGATGCTATTCATATTAGCAGCACTGCTGGACCCACGACCACGCATAACATGATGCCCACTACGTTGACGCTGAGCATAGTACTGGGGATGTTGTTGCTTAACATGGCGTTCCATATTAGAGCGTAGGGTAAAACGAGCCGAACAGTGTTCACAGGCGAAGGGACGTTCGGTTCGATAACGTCTTTGTTTTTGCTTAGGCATAAATACACCGTTTTTTAGCACCATTTTGACAGGACCATTTGAAAGCATTGTTGGCGGCAAATTAGGTGAATGAGATTGGGCAGTGGTGGCCATTATATGTCTAGGCATAGACAAATGGTTGGGATTTGGCGACAATAAGCTTTTGGGCGATGCCATAGAATTCAAAGAGGCTGAGTTAGATTTATCTGACATTATTGGATTTACTTGTGACATACTGGGTAGGTTGGTAGAGTTAATGGCTGGTAACGTAGCTGGCTTTTCAATATCATTGTGTGGTAATGAAGCAGCTGCTGATGTTGCCATACCACCCATCATACGTGTTAATAAAGGAGCTAGTTTTTGAAAATCTGCAAAATTTGTGTTCATAAAGGCGTTAGGCATAAAAAACGGGGGAAACTGAGGAAATAAAAGATTTCGATAGAGCTGTTGCATTAATTGGTTTGGATCACTCAGTAATTGCTGCTGAGCCAAAAGTATTTGTTGGTGTTGCTTATCTAAGGCAGATATATCTAATTTGGGATCAACTTCCGATGGCAATAATTTGGTACTTAAAAGTTCATTTGATTTAATAACATCAGGTTTGGGTAGCGTTATTAAAGGTATGGAAGATTCTACCTTTTCTTCCTGCACTACAGGTTGAGATGCTGTTGATTTCTTGCTCAAATCTAAAACATCCATGCTCATGTCTATGGGTACTTGAGGCATATCAATGTTGCGTTTATCACAGTTATCATGATAGCCCGATGAAGTCGTCGATTTGTCCAAGAGATCTTCAAGATTTTTGACCTGAATTTTAACGGGTTTTGTTGGAGGACTATCACCCGCGGTCAGTCTTTCCTTGAGATGCGACACTGGCGTGGAACGATCCTTCGGCTGATGGTGATGATAAGACATTATATCGCAATCATCTTCCATATCGTTTGAGAACATATGAAACTTCTTGCTGGTATCCTCACAGGAGGAATCCTCCGAAGGATGATATATAATGGCACGTTTGACTTCTTCACGTGTTGTTTTGGCATGACGATTGCGTAAATGTCTTTCACAATTGGCTTTGGTGGTAAAGGCATAA
Organism: Paykullia maculata; assembly: GCA_003055125.1. Lineage (NCBI taxonomy): Eukaryota > Metazoa > Arthropoda > Insecta > Diptera > Rhinophoridae > Paykullia > Paykullia maculata. The sequence continues at coordinate 7,461 of NDXZ01032905.1, forward strand.
TTACATACGGCACACTCATATGGACGATCACCGTTATGCGTACGCATGTGACGTATCAATGCAGCCTTATCGCATATTGAGTAAGGACACATGTTGCAACGGAAGGGTCCTGCCGGACCGACCTCACTTAAATGTACGCGATTATGACCCTTTAGAGCTCGGAGATTGGGATAAACAGCTGAACATAGCTTACATGGAAATTCACCACGTAATTTCATTTTGCGAAATTCCGAGGTGAAAGCATCTTGAGCTTCTTCTTCGTCCCTGTCATAACTGTATTGCGATGAAGGAGTATTTACCGACTGTTCAAAATTTCTGAGCAAATTTGAATTACTTGACGAAGTGGTCATATTTAAAATCGACTGTATATCAGCCAGATCTTTGGAATCATGGGCTGATGGTTCTGATTTGACATCATCCTCTGTCAAATCTTGATTGAAATGCGATGATGGGGAACTTTTTTGGGCCATAGCATTTTTAAAATGTTGGTATATATCATTCCTCTGCTTAACTTGCTCCTCCGAATCTTCTCTATACTCTTCGGTCTGGTGGCTACAGCTTTCACTTAAACGTCTCTGCTTGACAGATAAATTGACAGAACCCTTGACGTCACCCGAACAGGGATGTATGCTGAGCTGATGATGAGTACGGAACAAGACATCGCACTCTTTACATTTCGCTGGTATTTCCGGATGTTTTGTGTCCAAATGCTGATCAAGAGCTGGATTATCCGTAAAATCAGTTTCATTGCAAACGGGACAAACGACTAATTCGCTGGTTATTCTGCTAATCATTTCATCGCTATTGCAATTGGGAGGGCGGGAGGTGTATTTTTGGTTATTATTAGGTCTAAGAGGTTGTTTAAGGAGTTCATGACAATCTACTACTACATCATGAGATGTTTGTTGATCATCACTGTGTTTGCGTTTATAGTTATTATTGTTAATTATCAAATCATTATTGTTGTTGTTATTATTTTTTGAGTTGCCATTATTATTGTTGTTATATTTGTTGTAAACATGACCTGCTGACAAATCTGATGAGCAACCACCATCGCTTTCATAACTTTCTATGTTGCCGTTTAAACATTTGCCATTAGCACTTGTTGAATTATGATTACAGTCATTGTCTGAAGCATTCGCTGGTGTCGTTGTCGTATCTTCTGCTCTTGTTGTTGTGTTTGGCGATAATTTAACGCCTTCATTTAATTGTCCATTGCTTAATGTTGGTGTTTTGCTTTCAGCTGAGGATGTTGTTGCTGTTGTTGTACTACTGTTAAAGTTATTATTGTTATTGCTGCTGTTGTTATTTGAGCTGAACTTTGTTCCATTTGAGTTACGTCGATGATGAGTATGCTGATGCTGCTTATGGGTACGCATATGACGATGCATATTCCCATTTGTGGTAAATGTGAGATGACAATATTTACAATTAAATGGTCTCTCTCCCGTATGCACCAGAACATGACGATCCAATGATGAGGCAGATGAGAGCACCTATTAACGTGGCCCCAGCAAAACAAAGAAACACATTAAAAATAAAAGAAAAACAAGAAAAAAGATTATTGTAGAGACATTTTTAGAGAATTAATAAATGTATGTATAAATGATAGGTGAAAATACAACAATAGTCTCGTTAAATAAATAATTTTTTATATCAGCTTTTTTTATTACGTCCTTTTTAAGTGTTGTTGGAAACAGAAACACGATAAATTACTTACCTTAGAACATATCCGGCATGTAAAGTTCTCCGTGTGTCCGGAGGCGTAATTGTGACAGCGTATATGATTCGTAAACTGATGAGCAGTTTGTGAGACAGCATCGCAAATAGGGCACATGTATTTCATATCCTCACGTTCTCCGATACCAGATTCGGGACTAGAATTACCATTGCTTTGAGACGGCGATGAGGTATCCGAAGCACTGTTGGACTTTGTTCCATTAATTGGTTTTGTTTGATTTGTTTCAGCAACTGTTAGCGCTGTTGAGCCAGAGGAGAATGTGTTTACAAGCTGACTATTATTGCTGGCATCAACGAAACCTGATTCATCGCCATTGCTCAGCGTATAGCGATTAAAGCGAAATTTCTTGCGCAAAGAACTTGGATTATCGGCATTGTACTCCAGCAAGACGTTGGCAGTTTTATCTGAAAAGCTGCGTCCGCTTAAACGTCGTTTATAGTGCAATTGCTGACGTAGCTGCGAAGATTTCTCATCGGCCGACTCATCTTCATCATAGTCATTAGCTTCATCTGATTCCTGCATGCGCTGGTGTTGTTGATCTTCGGTATCTGACTTTTGATTTGAATTTATACTTGCACTTGTTAAAGCACTATCAGCGCAAGAAATTGTAGCATCACTTGTCACCAGCGGCGTAGAGGTAACTGCATTCAATTTTTTTCCATTGCGTTCCAAATCCTCCAACGAGGAGTATGAAGAGGAAGATTCTCTTCTTTCCATCGTAACTGGTGTTTGGGGTCTAGTTTGAGCCTTGGAGCTATTTTGGGGAGTTTGTTGGACAATTGCGGTGACTATCATTTTCGTTACTTCAACGTAAAATCAGTTTTTTTTTATTATTTGCTAAAAAAGTTTCGTTGTTTTGGATGTCTTTGGCGTATTTTTATTTTTTCTGCTATTAGGAAACTAAAAGTAGACAACAAATTGAAAAAATATTTTTGATTAGATGACGAAAGATTTATTTTGATCATGATAAAAATTTGAAAGTAAAGTAGTTTTCTTTTTATAGACACATACATACAAATGTATGTATTTATGTATGTACATATGTGTGTCTGTAGTTTGGTTCCACTAAAAGTTAGATTAACAGGGCCGAACGAAAACAAAAACATATTGAATTTAAATACTATTAAAAAAATATATATACATTTGGTTAGAAATTGAAATCCATTTTTCGAATAAAATTACGATTTTTTAATAAATGAGATAACGAGAGATATTCCTTTTTGTTTATCAATATACTATGAACAACACGAAAAACATTGTAATGAGAGTAATATTATATTGTATACTGGATGGACCCGGTCTGTTTCGCTAGCCCAAATTGGTTACTCAAAGTTTCCCCTTTTTCTACCACGTAAGTTTTATTTAAATCGGATCATTTTTTTGCTTCCTGTTTTCCCCGTTTTTCTCCTTATACGTCTAAATTTCAAAAAAGTACCGAAAACATATTTTTTATTTTTAGAGAAGTAACAAACGTGGTTTAAATTATGTCTCTGTGTTTATTGATTTAGGAGTTATAAGGGCCCCAAAAAAGTACCAAAATATAATTTCTACCCGTTTTTACCCTCTAGGCCCTCGAATTTGAAAAAAGTACCAGACAGCTGTCCGCTTATTTTTTGAAAAGAGTAAATTTTGTTTGTATCTTGTCTAGTTAAGAGATATAAGGTTACCGACTTTTCCCGTTTTTTCCCTTTTTTACCCCCTAAATATTTGAATTTCCCAAAATCCCTTCTTAGTGGATCTATACAACGTGAGAGTAGCCCACACTCCAAATTTCAAGTCTCTAGCTCTATCCGTTTGGGCTGTGCGATGATGAATCAATCAATCAGTCACCTTACTATTTTATATACATATCTGTGGCAATAAATCATAATGGCATAAGTCAAAATTTCGAGTTTTGAGATATTAAGGGTTTTGTTTAAAACCAATTGTGTTTTGTTTTTATATAAAATTTTTAGCCACAGAAAAAGATGCACTTTTCTTAGAACAAAACTGTTAATCTCATAAAAAAACAATGTTTTATTAGTTAATATTCGTGGTTTTTTAGAAAATTAAAAACTTAAGTGAATTTAAGCTACTATATTGAAAGGCAAAATAATTTTTATTGATACTAAGTCGATTTAAGTGCTTTAGTTTAAATTTAAAAATGCCGAAAACCTGAGATAAGATAACTTTTTATAAAAGCTTAGTTAAATATAAGGGTTTTTTATAAGGAATAATTTGAATGGGCTGTTAGTTATTGCACTTAAGTGTAAACAAGTTTTAATGCTCAAACAATTCAATATTGATGTAGCTACCTTAAGTTGAGTTAAGATGTTATGTCTTATATATTATTTTCCAAAAAAACTTAAGCTAAAATGTAAACGCGTATAGTTTTACTAATAATGACATTTAATACTTGAAATTTAGTTGAGTGATAGATCTTAAAGAAGAGAACAAGAATATGTGATAAAATGAAAAAGCACTTATGTCAACTTAAGCCATTATTATTTATTGCCACAGATATATAGATTAATAAAAAGCTCAATTGTTTAGAAATTGTCTAGAAATGAAGATATGTACATATGTATGTATGTACTTATGTACATTTGTATGTGTATTAACACACATTCAAGATAAATTCTAAATGCTTTCATATGATCCATTTATAGTTTTTTTTTCGTTATTGTATCTGTATTATTATGATTATAATTATTTGTTTAAGAAAATTACGTTTATACAGCTCTTTCAAAATAAAAGTGGTTATTTTTTAAAGGTTTTAGTTAATATACAAATATTGACTAACTGTCTGCTTTTACGGGGTTTCCATAAATATGTAGTGAAACTTTACAGTTGCACGTCAAACTTATAGGATATTGCGTTATTAGCCCAAATGTTGAATAATCAAAATGTAGCTATTTTTAGAGAACTTTTAATGCGATAAAAAAGTTTGCTGTAAAATATGTCATATCTTAGGAAGTGGTTATTTTATAACAAATTACAACATATCAAACTAAGTCAATATTTAAAGCTTAGTAACGGAGCTATCCTTCGACCTTGTCTCACGGCTAAAGGGGTTTTCTCCGGGAATTTTTTACTTAAAACAACATATGCACATACATATTTACGTAACCAAATGCCGTAGCACTGATGAAAGTTCTATACTCTCAAAAAATAATGTTTTTTTTTTTTTTTAAATACAAGTTTTTGTTATTTCCTTACAATAAAGATATTTGTTGAAATTTTTTTGGCAAATAAAAATAACCGTAATTTTTATAACGTTCATAACGTAACATCACTTTTCATAAGTTTACAGGAGAAGCAAAAAACGAAATAAAATGGAAACTACTTAAGACATTTGTAGTAGACATTTTTTGGTTATAACTTGGTTATTTTCGATAGCAGAAATTGAAAATTTTGTACACATATGTAATTTAATTTATTGAATCGTACCAAATAAAAAAAATAAATTTTAGATTTTTTAATGATACGTTATTTTGCATTTTAGATGACGATATACATTTTGGATCCTTGTAGATAGGAAAATCGATTTAGCCATGTCCGTCTGTTGGTTAAAATCAAGTTTGCGTAGCTCCCATAGGTCACCCAGGGTTGTATGTGGTATCAAACTTTTAGAAATACTTTCGAGAAAATCGGTATTGAAACTGGCAAGATTCATTATTAACCGGCTGAGATATAAGCAAAAAAAGATGACTGCCTCGTTTTTTTTTTCACGAAAAAATTATTATTATTATACCCTTCACACAGGTGTTTGTCATTCCGTTTGTAATTTCTTTAATACTCATTTGCGACCCTATAAAGTATCCTTTTAGATAGGGAAGTCGGTTTAGCCATGTCCGTCTGTCCCTGTGAATGTTGAAATCTAGTTTACGTAGCTCCCATAGGTCATTTAGAGCTGTATGTGGTATTAAACTTTTGGAAATACATTCGAAAAAATCGATATTGAAAACTGGCAAGATTCATAAATAACCGACTGAGATAAAGGCAAAAAAAGACGACTGCCTCGTTTTTTTTAAAATTTTTTTACTCAAAAATTATTATATTTGTTTTTTTTACACAAAGATGATTATATTTGTGGGTAAGACATGTCAATTGGAAAAATAATTTTTTTTTTTTACACAAAAGTTATTTTATTTGTGTGTTTTGACACATGGATACACGTAGTGAAGGGTATATAAGATTCGGCATAGCCGAATATAGCGCTCTTGTTTTAAAGTAAAATTAGCTTTTTTCTAATTTTTATGTTTTCGAGCAGAAGTAAAAATATTTTTCTTGTGCTAAGAGAAAAGATATTTTTGATTTTAATTTTTTGCAAACAAAAATAATAGTTATTGTGTATATAGTCATTATATTTTTTTGGACAAAATTTTGTATTATGCACTTTTTTAATTTTCGTGAATTTTTTTTTTAAAATGTAAATTTTTTTAAAATGTGCTTTTTAACTGGCGATTTTGGCTGGCATAGAAATAAATTTTAATTATTTGTATTTTAAAAACAAAACAAAAACTTAAAAAAAATAAAAATCTCAACATAACAAACTTTTTTTCCTCTAAAATATATACATATGTATATGGCTATTCTCGAATTTTTACCTCAAAAAAATAATATTAAATTTATTATATTTTAAAATTAAATTAAATTTTTTTTTGAAAAAAAAAATAATTTATGACAAATATTTTTGCAATAAAAATTTAAGAAATAAAAAATTTTTTTATTTTAGAAAAGAGAATTTTGCCAAAAAAAATTTTTTTTAAATTATTTTTGATAAAAAATTATAGCAGTAAATTTTTTTAAAGCAAATTATTGAAATTTATCAATAATAACAAAAAATTTTGCCAGAAGGGTGTATTTTTGAAAAAAATTATTTTTTGCGAAAAAAATGTTTGTCATTATAAATTAAAAAACCAAATTTTTTTGGAAAGTCATTTTTGAAAAATTTTTTTTCTATTAAACATTTGAGAAGTAGAAAAATTTACAAAACTTTTTTCTTTTCTTAAAAATTCTACCAGACAAAAAGAAATCATATAAAAATTTGTTTAAATACGCAATATTTAAAAAAAATTCTATCTAACGAAAATGTAAAAACAATTTTTTGTAAAGCCTATAGTACATGAAATGTAAAGAGCAACATGCGCATGTGACTCTAACGTAATTTTGTCGTCATCATGAAGCGACATTTGCTATATGTCGTGTACTTTCACTTTATGGCGTTAGAAACATCCAGTAACATTTTAAGTACTATCAAAATATTACCACATGTAGCACACACAACTCATTTTAAAAATGTTACCGATATGCTAAATATTTTCGTGATGTCAGAGTCACATGCGTATGTTGCTTTTTAAATTTCGTCTACTATACGCTTAAGTGGATAAACTTATTAAAAACCAAATTCTTTTTTAAGGTTTAACATTAATGCGATTTTCAGAAAAATTACTATAAGTTGTAAAAAATGCCATTAAAAACATCTAAATGGGATCTATTGAAAAATCTATAGCTTACCGTTATATGGTAACGAATCTTTGTTATTCCGTCGGGTAAAACGCGGAGAAAATTCTTTATATAATTCAAATATTTATATCCTCTCTGTTCTGCATTTTAAGTGAAATTAAAATGATCGAAATAAGCATATGTAGAATCGCTAGTTTATATAAATAAAAATTTGTACACCCAGAGAAAAAGCATGGTTGAGTATGGTC
>NDXZ01032917.1:0-14930 GCA_003055125.1 Paykullia maculata
TTAATAAATTTATAATAAATAATTTCAATAAAAAATATGAAAATATGACAATTATAAAAAAATATAATATTATAAAATATGCAAAAAGAGCAAGCTTTGAAAAAAGAAAAAACATCAAAATTTAAAATATTTAGTTTATGAAATTGGAAAAAATTACAAACAAAAATATAATATAAAATTTCATCAGATTCCTATAAGGAGCATAGGACCGCAAGAAGCTTGCTCCAATCATGTATGTATGTATGTATATCAATTGCAATTCGCCTTATTTCACTCAAATTGTGATTTTCTTATTTTGTAGTCAAGTTGCCTTCTCAATGTATGGGCAGATCTTTCAACACTTCTCAGTCCCTGGGGTTTCCACCCGATGGCCATTCTGGTAATATCTTCTGGCATTTTCCGGAGTGTGTGCCTAATCCAGCACCATTTTTGTCTTATACTACCAGGTGAATAGGGAATTGTTAGGTAGTGTCCCACATTTCAGGGCAAAATATACGTAGTATTTTGCAAAGCCAACACAAAAACTTGAATACTGTTCGTGTCCATAGGAGACGCGTTCCAAGATTCACTACCATGAAGAAATGCAGACTTTACATTGGAGTTAAAAGTTCTAAGCTTGGCACCGGTTAACAATTAAGAGATTTCGACATATGGGGTTAAACATTCCAAATGCCTGTCTTGTCTTGTTTAGTCTGCACTTTATGTCCTGTGAGAAGTCACCGGTCGTCAATATGGTGCAGCCTAGATACACAGAGGATATAACATCTTCTTTTGGTTGGTGTTGGAGAAGGAACGGTTGTGTGGTGTTTGCATTAATGCGCATCATTTTGGTTTTTCAGCATTCATTTTCAATCCCATTTCGGTGGACATTTCCCCAACCATTTTTATATTCTCCTGCATATTAGAATCCAGTGTGAAAGAAGACAAATATCGCCTACGTAGTCCAGGTCATCTAAACGTCCATGCAAGATGTCAAGAAAGACGTTGAATAAAAGACTCGATAATACGCATCCCTGTTTGACGTCCTTTCTGACTGCAATTAAGTCTTGAGTTCTACTTTCGTGCAGTACTCGTCAAAAGGCATCAACGAGGGCTATTATTTATATATTTTATTACAGATATAAACAAAATTCTTTTATAATATGTATATCGATAAGTTGCAAATAAATTCACTCTTTATATTATATTATATTTATTTAAAAAAATGTGTAAAATTAACAAACATTTCTAGTAATATAACAATAGTTTAATAAAAAAAAATGTTAATGCACAACAATTTGTGTTGTTAATACAATAATCACTGTTGTTAAATAAATTTTTAAAATATAACAATTTGTTTTGTTAATATGAAAATAATTTTGTTGACTTGACTCTTGACAATCACCTTACAAAAATCTTTATTGTATTTACAAATTATATTGATGGTTGAGTTTTAATTAAACTTTTAATTGTATTTACAATACTTTTTTTCTGTGTACCTATATCTGTATGTTTGCCGGTGGAGAGCCTTCTAACGGCCAGACTATTAGTTGAATGAAATAAAGCTCGCCTAAAATGTTAACAGTCGTCATCAGTTGCAGTTTGGCATTAAAAATAAAAAAAAATCTTTTGTGTTAAAAAATAGTTATCAAATAAAACCTGAAAGAACTTATAAACCAATTGGAATTCTTTTTATAATTTGTTGAAATAATGTTGAAGCTATTAAAAGAACTACATGAAATAAAACCGATAAGTAGACAATTTCTATGCTAAAGTATGAGTTAAATTTAAACATTTTGCCGCCACAATATTCTTTATACATATTACAACAACAACCAAATTCTATTTTTGGAAACCTTAAAAGCTTGTTTTACGTTGTAACAGTTATTGAGAGTATTTAGTTTTGATTGAAAAAATTAAATAAGCATAACTTCTAAATTAGTACTTAAATTTATTTGAATTTTTAAACATCCAAAGACAAAGAGTCGGGCTCTAAAAGTATTTGTTTCTGAAGAAATTTGTTTGACTTTAGACGCAAATACATTCGATTAAAATTGACTACCTCAATTAAGATTTTGTACTGAATTGACTTTTCTAAAAATCTTATAAACATTTTTTGGCTATTCCATAAAAGAAATTTTTTAATTCTTTAATTAAAAAAAATTTTTGGAAAATATAAAAATTTAAGAATTTATTTTTAAATAGTTAAAATTTGAATATAAACTCTGTATTAAAGTTTAACATAAATAGTCATTAAAAAGAACAATAAATGTAATTCAAAAAAGACAAACCTTTTGTTAATTGATAGTCAACTCGTTTAATGAAATCTCATCTGGAATAACTGTTAAAGAAATCACGAAAATTGTTCACTGACTTGTTGGCACTTATTGTAAGTCTTAAAGGTTATCTTTAAATACTTAAAACATTTTTATAATTTCAGAAGTTATAGGTTTTTCCATGAAAACCATATTATTTAATTAGGGTATTGAACAATAAGCCGTCCTCTAGTAATATGTTCTGTAACAAGACTTTATTTCTATAGTTTAAATTTGAAAAATGGCCCATTGTGGCCTATATCGGCTTTTCTGGCATTATAGTGCACTAGATTCTGAGTAATATATCTCTGGGCAACTGCTATTCTTCATATCTAATTAAATGGAAATTTCAGCTAAAGTTTACAAAACAAAACCTTTAATCTACTCAAAAAATAAGCGGACAGGTGTCTGGTACTTTTTTGCAAATTCGATGGTTAAGAGGGTAAAAACAGGTTTTTGTTATTTTTTAAGGCCCCTTGAATTTCTAAAACAATAAACATAGCAATTTTATTTTAACTGTATTCGTCAAATCTCCAACAAGTATGAATATTTTTTTAGTACTTTTTTTGAAATTCGAAAATTTTTTTTTTTGAATTTTGATAGAATTCATGAAAAGGTGCACTTAAGCTTCTACTACTGTTTAGACAACTATTGAGAAAAAAAAATTAGATACTAGAATGGTGACTAAAAAAGTTCCAAAAAGGGGAAAACCGAAAAAATGCGTTTAATAGTAAATCACTGGGCCAATTTAGGTAACATTTTAAACATGGATTCCTTTAGACATAAAAAATATGTTATAATTAAATTTAAATAACAATAATAGTGGGTAAGAGAAAGGGGAAAATTTGGGTAAACAGGGGGCGAAAAAGTCCTTTTTTAAATTTTGGGTACTTATTTACATTTTTTGACTTTATGAGTCTAGAAACGTAAAATTGGGGCCTATTGCTCCTTATATGGTTAAGGAGGTTAAGGTTAAATAAATATTGAAAAGTGCGCTTACGCAGTAGCGCATGAGTATTATTTAAAAATGTATTGGGTTATTTACAAAAAAACTTTAAAATTTTTATTCAGGGAGACTACTCTGTAATTCGATTCGATTAGAAATTTGTTCGAATTTGTTTGCATTAAACATGTTAATTCGAAAATGTTTTCTTTCGACTCGAATTACAGAGTAGTCCCCCTGAATCAAAATTTTAAAGTTTCTTTATAAATAACCCAATATATTTTTTAAATAATACTCTTGGCCCATTTCGCGTCCTTACTAATATGAAGTAGATGTTATTAAAACTTTTTAGTTTTAACAAAATGCAAATATTTTCAAAATCATTAATGAAACAAAAAACCAAGAGCACTTGAAAATGTGCTTTATTTTGCCATTAACCTCAAACAAGCAAAAAAAGAAATAAAATCATTTACAAAACAGGAAAATGATTTAATACATAAATTGATACCAAATGAGCCTTAAACAAAAAAATTAAAAGAAATAAAACCATAAAAGTTATTTTCCTCTTCTATCATCATCTTTATACAACAACTCTACCCCATCCATTTAGTCAGTTTAAAATTTCACTCATAAAAATATATTTTTATTTATTATCCTGATATATTATTTTTAAACAAAAGAAACTGCATTTATTTGCAAAAAAAAAAAAACAAAAATATATGAAATGAAATGCTTGCTACTGTAAATAAATTACACCCATACAAACGACTAAAAATTTACGAAATACAAATAAATTTAAGCTTCTCTAGATAATGTAATTTTGTTTTTCTTTTAAAAATATACAACAAAAAATGTGATTAAAACAAAATAAGTAAACAAAATTAAATTTATATCAGCTAAATGATAAGGAAAAAAATAAATATGATGGAGAAAAATACATAAATAAAAGTTTTTTCTAGTTGTGGTCTCTAAAGGGTGTGTTATGCGGGTTTAAAAGGGGAAATGCAAAATGCAATATGGAGATAAAAACGCTATAAAAATATGACGCAATTCCCATTGAATTCGTTTTTTGTGTGCTTTTTATCTTACTGTTAACTAAACTAAAGTTTAATAGTTTTTTTTAGATATTTCATAATGAGTTAGTATGTTTAATATGTAATAACAATCTATTACGAAAGGTATTTTTAGAAGTTAAGAGATTTAAACTGGCAACATTGTTTTCTGTGACAGCTGATTATTGAGTAATCGATTGTTTTGAGGTTAGTTTGATTTGGCAACTCCTGATGAATAGATTAATGCTGAAGTAACATTGGCAAATTGATCAAATTTATTTTGAAAAAATTGTTTTTTTTTAATTTATCTTTACGCCCAATATTAGACATGCCTTTTGAGAAATAAAAAAAATTTTTTTCCGAGATATAAGAAAAAAAAAACTTTTTTTCGAGATATCGGCAAAAATTTTTTTTTTTTTAACGTAAATACACGTAGTGAAGGGTATATAAGAGTTGGCACAGCCAAATATAGTGCTCTTACTTGTTTTTCGAACATTTTGATACGTTTTGGGCCTTTGGTTGACATATAAATAGGTATAAATAGGTTTACCATTTCATTTGTAATTTCCGCAATATTCGTTTGCGACCCTATTGTGGTGTCCTTTTTCATACTTTCTACTTGTTTAAATATTTTTATGTACAATTCCATATTTTATGTTTTTACTCTTCAATTAAAAAAATAAATTTATTATATTATTAACTTTTGAATAAAAATAATCTTCAAATATAAAAATAAATAAAATAAGTTTTTTTTTATGAAATAATATATAAACTAGTTATTAGATCAAGAAATTAATACTAAACCTATAAAAAATATTTGTTCTGGATCGATTTAGCCATGTCTCTCTGACCGTCTGTCTAATCATATGTATGTATGTCCGTGTGTTTGTTGAAATCAACTTTTGGAAGCCCCATGTTATCTTTACTCGTACTGTAACTGGTATTAAACTATTAAAAAAATTCATACTATTGAAAATAAAAAAAAAAAATTAATAAATTAATAAATTAACAAACGAATGAGATTTTTATTTAATCAAAAATCTAATTAATTTTTTTTATTCATTTATATACTGTAAGTGTTAAATAAATACTTTACAATTAAAAATTTTATACATCATTTTGTCTTAAAAATTTATTGGTAGAAACTTTTGGTAGACATATTTTTTCTTTAAAGAAAATTTGTTGCCACATTTCCCTTAATTCCAATGGCTGAACTGTGTAAAAAATGTGTAAAGTGTGTCTGTATTCGTGCATGCAAATATGGGAAAACACCCACATATTTCTAAAAGTTGACTTGCAAATATTTCATATACTTTTTGTGAGTTCCACAAATTGCGTTCATTAATATAAAATTTATTTTTCTCTGTAGTTTAATTCTACTAAGCATTCGCTATAAATAATATTTTTCGTTTTTATTTATTCTTGCTGAAGTAATAATATGTAGTTGTTGTTGTGTAGTTAAACAGCAACTGATGCAGATAATTAACAATAATATATGAATTTAATGACGTTAGCAATGATGATCACACACACACAAATATTTTTGTAAAATAAAAATTTTGTGTGTATACAATTTGTAAACACATATGTATGTGTGTGTATGTGTACGTTTTCGAGTGCTTGCGTTTGAGTGGGTGCATAATTGTTAATTAATTTATTTACATTGTTCTTGTTGTAGTTTATAATTGATGCTGAATTTATATGTGTTCGAGTGCTTACACGTAATGATGAATAAAGCTGATGATTAATCACTTGATTTAATGAAATGGATTTATTCACTGTTTTAAACATACATACATAAGTGTTAAATGATTATGTTATTTTCTGTTATGATTATGGGGGAAAACATTAAATTTTGTTAGGTTAAAGCAAATGATTAAAGTCGAAATTAAATTATTTAAGAAATAGCATTGTTTAAGAACAAATAACTAGTATATTAAAAACGTTTTGTATCCTTCTTTTAAAATATAATTAAAATGAAAAACAAGTAAGAGCGCTATATTCGGCAGTGCCAAATCTAATATACCCTTCACTACGTGTATTTACGTATGTATGTATGTATTTACATGTCCGAAAGGTATTTAAAGTCTTAGAACACTTGATAGGCTTTACGCCCATATCTTTGCTGTTTCTGGGCCAATTAGTAAATTTTTTCAAATTCCCAAAAAGACATGTCTTATACACAAATATAATAATTTTTGTTAAAAAAAAGGAAAATTTGTTTTGCTTATATCTCGTTAATTGTCGGATTTTAGTAATTTTTAATAGTAAAAGTGTCGGGAAAATTTCTAAAGGTTTGATACCAGTAACGACATCGGGGGGCTTAGAAAAGCTGATTTCAACAGGCGGACAGACGGACAGACGGACAGGGCTAAATTGACCTCCCTATCTATAAAAATTCAGAATATATATACTTTATGGGGTTGCAAATGAATATTGTAGAAACACAAACGGAATGACGAACCTATATACATATACCCTTGTCACATGTGTGAAGGGAATAAAAATAGTTTTTAAAAATTTAAAATTAGTTTTGTCGAGTTTCTTTACCCCTGATCGATAATAAAATCTCGGCTCCATTAGAATCTGTAACACGATAAGTATTTAGGTATTTCAGCGAACTTGTAAAGAAAAACATTTTTAATATCTTGGGCAAACATCACTTTCCATCTCTAATTGCAACCCATGTTCAATTAATAAAATTAAAAAAAAGTTGTTGGTCTATTCGACTGTACAGTCTTAGAAAGTTATAAGGATGAAGGAAATTTTATACCAAATTTTGACAACATTGCTACAGAAAGTTTAAACCGAAACATTTTAGAATCCTTAAATAAAGTTAACAAAAATACATGAAAATTATATAATGCATTGCAAAGCATTTCGTTAATTTTTTAAATTACTTTAATTCACACATAACTTTTCTGTTATAAATCTTCCTCTATATATCGCGTTTTTGTTTGTACTCTACACTAATATAGACAGGAAGGACATGATGCGCTCATGTTTGTAACGTAAAAATTAAAATAGTTCAACATCCAACTTAAATCACAAATCGAATCATGTTCAAAGTCTAACATAAAAATATTGTAACTAAAGTTAAGATCGCAGTTTAATGAAATTTGATACATGGTACTCTTTGGGGCTATGGGGAATCTTTTTTTAGAATTTAAACCAATACAAATGCCCATTCGTGATTGGAATTTAATATTTATAAATACTCGTAAAAAAATAAAACGCAACATTAAGAAGTTTTCTTAAAACGCAAATACACTCATCAAATTTTGCTGTGATCGGTTCATTTTTGGCCCAAGCTCCTAAGGTCCACAATTGAAAATCACTGTAAGAATCATAAACTGCTTAAAGTATTAGAATCATTCCTGAAAATTATACATATACATTATATAATATACATATATGGTGTAGGGTATAATCATATAGTCGGGATAGTTCCATTGTTTTTTGTTTTTCTCGTTTACAATTTTTTTGCAGTAAATGGCCTTGTAAGGTGATTATATTGTATTAAGTCAATTTTTATCTTATTTTCAACTGCAATCAGCATTTTAACTCATTTGCATTAATGTGTTTGTGCATAAAGTTTTTCTCTTTTTTGAAAAAAATAATATTTATGTAGAGAATATTAATGTAATGAATAAAACACCGCCTTAAGTATTTAATGTTTTTTATACGCTTCACCTAAGGTGATATGGGTATTTATAAGTTTGTCATTCCATTTGTAATTTCTACAATATTAATTTGCGACCCCATAAAGTATATATATTCTGAATCCTTATAGATAGGGAAGTCGATTTAGCCATGTCCGTCTGTCTGTCTATCTGTAGAAATCAGCCCCCCGATGACGTACGGACTCTTGTAATTGGTATCAAACGATCAGAAATCAGACATTTTTTTTTCGAGATATAAGCAAAAAAAATTTTTTTCGAGATACCGGCAAAATTTTTTATTTTTTATTTTTTACGGAAATACACGTAGTGAAGGGTATATAAGATTTGGCACCACCAAATATAGCGCTCTTACTTGTTTTTATTATTATGTATTCAAAATATAATGTTGATATAAATAAATGAACAAAGAATTGTAATGAAATAATTCCTCTACTTGTTATAAATGTTGTATTTTATAATTATTTGTTAAATCTACAGACAACTCATTAAAACCAACAAACGTACACACAGATTCGTACATACGTTTCTATTTATACGCCAGGTATGCCAGGTCATATCCGATATTGTTTGCTTAATCATTTAAACGGTAACACTGGTTTCGTTTCATTGTTATTTTAATGTTATGTAGTTGTTGCTCTCTAACGTATTCATTACCAACGACAACAGATAGGTGTGAATGTATGTATGTATGGTTGTTTGTTTAAAGGGACGGATGGTGAACTTACTTGAATGTATGTATGTATGTATGTATGTGTTCGTTAATGGTGGAATATATATACGTAGGTACCCTAAAGCTCTATTTTAATATGCGTTTAAGTATTTGTATGTGCTTGTATAATTTACGTAATTAAATACATGTCCTGCATGTCCCGACAAGCAGGGACATGTTTCAAAACAATGCTTATAGCTTTGTTTATTGTAGTTACATGTACTGCTTAGAAATGTTTCGAGCGCCAACATAATATTGTCGGCTCTCCTCAAAAAGTTGGTGGACAAAATCAAACGGAAATTTAATTCTACATCTTAACAATTCTATATGTATATTTAATTTCAACTTAAACGTTTCTGAGGGAGCTTTTAAGAAATAAACTTGTCTTGAAAAAGAAAATAAAAATTGGTTGGTTAATGTTATTCCAACTGTTATGTATTTATTATGAGAAATTAAATAATACTTTGTTCTATTTTGATTAGTATCTTAATGTTAATTTAAATTTGATTTGATATGAATAAATATGTTTTCCTTCTTTCAGCCACTTCTTCATTGCTGCCTTATTTGACAATACACATGCAATCGATTGGTTTGACAGTAGAGGAAATTGCCATTATTTATTTGGCTCTGCCGTTTACAACATTTTTAAGTCCACCCATTACAGGTAAGAAAAAACAAAAATTATACAAAGTAATGAATAAAAGGAAAGTTTATTTTTATTACATTTTAATGAAAAAAATGTGTATAAATTGTTTAAAGAAATTCTAAAAACGTTTTTAAGGAGTATTTTAATAACACGTTTTCATAATTTTTATTAATTTGACAATTTATTGATTTAAGAATTTTAAATGTTTTCTATATTTATATATCATATACATATTTTTGTTTGTTTTTTTTTTAAATTTTATTTTACTTTGTTTCATTAATTTATTTAATTTGTTTTATTACGTTTTGTTTTATAATTTTTTTATATTTTATTTCATTTTACATATTAATTTTTTTTATTTTCTTTTATTTATTAATATATTTTTTTTTTTATTATTTTTCTTATATTATTTGTTTTTATTTTAATTTTGTTTATTCGTCTTTTTTTAAACCCCTCACCACACAAACTTAGTAAATAAAAAAAATTAATTTATTAAATATATATTTTTTATATATAAGAACTTGAAAAAGTATCCTAAACGAAAATTTATTTAAAATAATTTTAGTATATCTTTTATGTATTTTTTTTGTTTATTTTTATATTAATTCAATTAATTTTTTTTATTTTATCTGTTTTATATTTTTTAATTTATTTTTTTTTGTATTCTTTTGCTTTATTTCATTTTATTTTTGTTTATTTTATTTTATTGTATATTATTTTTTGTTAATTTATTTTATTTTACTATATTTTGTTTTTTTTATTATATTATTTTTCTTATTATATTTATTTTTTATTTTAATTTGTTTAATATTTTTTATTCGTCTTTTTTAAACCGCTCACCACAAAAACTTAGTAATTAAACAAATAATTGAAAAATATATATTTTTTATATATAAAAATTTGAAAATGTTTTCTAAGCGAAAATTTATTTAAAAAAATTTTAGTATATCTTTTATATATTTGTTTTGTTTATTTCTTATATAAATTTAATTAATTTTTTTTTATTTATTTGTTTTATATTATTTAATATAATTTTTTTAATTTTCTTTTGTTTTATTTCATTTTATTTATATTTTTATTTATGTTTATTTATTTTATTAAATATTGTTTAATTTTATTTTATAAATATTAAAATTTATTTTATTTTTCATATTATTTCTTAATTTTTTATTTTAATTTGTTTTGTTTCATTTGTTTTATTCGTCTATTTTAACAATTATCCTGTACTTAAAAAATAGAACGCCTTTGACATTAGTGGGTCAATTTTGCCCAACATGAAAAACTCATATATTTTTGTTCCTTATTGTGTTTTATTACACTTATGGCATGTAATACGCATTTCCGAATGATATTTACAAATAAATTTATTACAACCCAAACACTTTTTTTGAAAAAAATAAATTTTCAACCATATGCAAAAAGTTAAAATTATTTACCCTGTAGATTTTAATCAGATTGTATTAGCAGAACTGCAATCTCTTCAGGTTAAAATAATGAAATAATAACGATTCATTTTTTAGTTTTTTATTTTTATTTATTTATTTTGTTTTTTTTTTTATTCAAAATCAATTTTTTTTAATGCAGTTTTTATACTCTTAACATATACTTGATTGCATTGGGCTTTTTTGACCCACATACGCGTGATTTTTTTTATACAGACCTTACAAAAAGAGCTAGTTGCTCTATTCTCTATTTTTGGTTAGTATTTGCTAAATAAATAATTGTACAGGATTTTCAAACAAATTCATTGGATGTGTGTAAAAATATTTACATTCAAAAACAGTTTGAACAATTTTGACCCATGAATACAGGATAAGGGTTAAGTCCCTCACGCAATTGTAGTTGCGAAACTCTTGAAAAGGTGCACTAGTGTACGTTTTTGCAAATTTCTTTTGTATATCTTTTTCGCACTTTTTAACTTAAAATTGGCTGTAAGTTTTAATGACATTTGAAATTCAATCGCTTCAATTCAATAGATATAAATGAAATTTAACAAGTGAATTTACGAAAAATCACAAAAATTGTTTTAAACCAAGACACTTTAATTGGGAGCTCAGGCAAATACAGCGTCTCCATTCAGTATCGTGTTTGACATTCAATACTATTTTCTACATATGATTTATCACTTTCACTCCTCATGTGCAATTGCGTATGTCTGTCAAAATTGTAATATAATAAATGACAAAAAAACTTAACCTTAACACACTTTTGTTGTTTTGCAAAAAGTTTTGTTTATATGACTTTCATTAATATTCCGAAAACAAGAAACATTTTATGTGTTTCATACGGTATTTATTAATTTTGCTGTAAAAATTGGAAAGTCATATGTAAAATTAATTTCGTGTTAAACCAGTTTTAGTCTCACAACAAGTACAATAACACAAAATTTAAATCCTTTTGTTTTCTATTTTAAATTGAACCTTTTTAGGAAAATGTTTTAATTTACTAGAAAACTACTGTATAGCTAAAGCAATTATTATTTCATGTGTCTTCCTGAACCTGAAAAATTTCCAAAGCCATTGTTTGTAAAAAATTAAACACATAAATAATTAAAAAAAAAATAACTTCTCGTCATAACTTTTACTTTGTAATGAATAATAAATCACACAGAAAACATGTCATCATCACTCCCTCTCCAATTGGCTGTCTGACTCTGGCGTCATGACTGATGGATTGTCTGTCCTTCCTGCCTGTATGTTTTCTTAATCTTATCTTTATATACCCAAGGAAGATTACTTGCCAGAAAAGTGTATAATAACTTTGTGCATGTGTGTACGAGTGTCTGACTGTATGTTGTATTATTCGTGTGTCTCGTTGTAAAACAAGCGTTTTTCTTTACATCTGTCATATTACGTGTTTACCTGTCAGTTAATTCTTTTCGTATATTCTCTTGATGTCTGCCATAAAATATTTACAAAGTTGTTTGGTTTTTTTCCTCTCGTTTACGTTTTTAGTTACGTGAAGTTGTATTTGTGTGGACCTGTTCTAGTGGTTGACTTGTTTCTCAGTCACTGATAACTTCCGTTATAGTAAAAGAAAAGTAAGGGTGAATCTCTTAGTTTTTATTTTTGTTTTTATTTTTTTCACTTAAATGAATTCACCAAAGAAACATTTCTTAATGTAACAAAAAGTTTCATTGCAAAAATAGCTGAGTAAATAAGTTTAAACAAACAACTAAAAACCTGCGGCTACAAAATTACAAATTTGAATCTTCCTTTAAGGAAAATTATTATTCTAATTGAAAAGAGACACAGAAAAAAGTTTTTCAATAAACATGGCGTTATCTGTAGGTCTGATTTTTTGGCACTCTTCTTACTTAATCAGTTACTATTTTAGCAATTACGCTTTGAATGTTGGCTTTTGAGTGCTCAACTGTTCCAAGTTTATAAACGTAAACAAGCAACTTAACATTTGCCGGAGAAACTAATCTAATGACATCAAATCAAAAGAACAGTTAACAAACCCATTTTGTAAATTTATTCGTTCGTCAAATATTTTCTTCAGTAAAATAATTGCATCGCAGACGTTCATGTCATATGACGCTGTCCGGCTGCGACCACATATCTGCTGCATTTTCGTGCCGTTATGTTTACCCGTTGTGTATTTTTTTGTTGTCGTTAAAATCTTTTATATATTAAATTTGACATCTAAAAATTGGCGAAAGAGAGAATTTTTTCCTTATTACAGCTAAAGTTAACTAAAGCGATTAAAGAACGAATTAAAAAAACTTGAACAAAATCGTTATTTGCCCCTAAGGGTGCGAGTATTCAACAAAAAAATACTATAGCAATTATTTTATAAATTGATTTACATCTAATTACCTTTAATTTATATCCTTATCTTTTTTTTTCATTATCATTATCGTTACAAATTGACTAACAAATTCAAACCGACATTCTGACAAACCTATACGTTCCATTAACATCTAAACATACAGAAATACAATTTCAATTAATACAGTAAATTGTAATTAATTCACCTATTTATTTCATGTAATTAGTTCACCTTTTATGACCAGCAGTATAATCATTAATCGTAAGGGATTGAGAGAGGGACCGAGAGTGAGAGAGAGAGAAGATAAGTGTGTATTTGTACAATTTTGGTATTTAATTCAAATTTAAATGTGTTTAAAGCATTTTATGCATCCTGCTTATTGAGTATTGGGCAATTAAAACAACCACATTAAAAGGAAATATTGATTTTATTAAGGCGTCCTTATAACACTAAGAAAATGTGTAACAACCTCAAAAATTAATTAACAATTAGAAATATTAATGTGGAGACGATTTAAGTAGGTTATTGAAAAAGAATATGATTTAGATATCTTAATGCCTTTTTAACTTTGTTCTTGAGTTAAGTACATAAGAATGTAAGCGAATGCCACAGGAACTTCTTTAACAAACTACATGGCACAGGTAAAAATACACTTTAATATTGTTTTACTTTTTAGACTTAATTTAAAACGTATTTAAACTTGTTTTAAAACTTATCAATAGTAAATTACCATTGGGTAGAGGGTCTGGAAATTGATAAATAGATCTGAATAGAATATCTTTAAAATAAGTTTTTCTTTGATAAGTGGATGAGTATTGCATCTATTTAGCTCTATTATTACTGCTTCTGTGTTTCCATAAACTGAAATTATAAGGGCCATTCCCATGCAAAAAATAGTGCCTTAGATGACATTTAAAATCTAAAGGCTTGTAAGTAAATTGTTAATATTGTCAAATGTTTTTTAACATTTTATAAGATCTCAAGTGTTACAATTTATAGAACAGTTTTTTTTTATTGAAATATCGTAATTATCGTGGATCCATTGCTTCGTTTAGATTGCTTAGAATTACTGTGATCATTAAAGATTATACAAACAGAGGTGAGACTTGTTTAAACCCTTTGATCGATTAGACTACATGAATTTATTACACAACCTTTAAAATTAATTTTTTATTTATTTATAGGATGACTTTTCAATAAAGTCGAGAGTCCCGTATAAGTCATTTGGTTTCAAAAGTGTTATCAAACCACTATTATTTTCAATATATTCAAATGATATATTTTCTCTAGTTGGATTCAAAATACTTATGTTCGGTGATTGCATTTGCTAATAATATTTAGCTGTTTTATTGGATTTATCCAAATTTTTTTTAAGTTTTAGAAGGCAACTGACAGATCTGCTTTGAAAATGCATTTAAAAATGTTATAAAAACTTATTTAAGTAAATTTAAAAAAAAATATTAATAAAATTTACAAAAATAATTATTATATAATTTATTTAACAATTTTTGGCAGAATTATTTTTTCTATTCAAATAGAAAACAAGTACACCGTTGATATCTTAAGCCAGAGAAGTTATTTTTTTAATATCTTTACAATTACACCGCGTTACAAAAACGAGCTTTTGTTATGTCCTATGAACCAAATATACTTTTTCGGAAAGGGGAGAAAAAATAAAAATACACGTGTAACGGCGATTTTCATGTACACGTTAGAAATTTTTTTTTATTTTAAAATATTAAAAAAAGAAAAAAATTCAGGAAAATCTGAGAATTGATAAAAATCGTTTTTTATACCCTTCACACACACACTTGTGTTAAGGGTATATA
>NDXZ01032918.1:4144-18557 GCA_003055125.1 Paykullia maculata
AAAAAAAAAAAAAAAACATGAACTTAAAACAAACTCTCTAGCCATGTGAATTGAAAATGTTAGCAAAAGAACAGAGCGGAAAATAAATTTATTTTGCCCATAAATAACTAATTTAACGGGTAAATATTGACGAGTAAATAGACATCGACAGGTTTAAACTCAAAAAAGTAGATTAGATAGAGTGTAGATTACTTGTAAAATCTCTTTAGACTATAATTGAGACAGTGTTTTTATCATCCATTTATAGGCCGCTCTACCTACATTTCAGTATCAACATCAACAATACATATTTCAGCCGTTGATTTTAAAAGTGGTTTAAGTCAATTTTTTTTAATGAAAAGTTGTTAATAAAAACATTTATTACAGGCCTTGTAATAAAAAGTAATGTTTATAAAAAGTATTACGTGATATATTCTAAAATGTTTATGATGACAAAACCATAAAAGCAACTTAATGCTTCTTACAAATACTTTTGAAAAATTCAAGAACGAACCCTTAAATATCTGTATATAAAAATTAATTGCCTTTAAAAATAAACGGCTCATATAGATACATATGTATAACATTATTATACCACATATAAATGCGTGCGTAATTTTATTTTAAGACTTCATTAATAAAATAAAATTTTCATTAAAATTCCCTTAAAAATAAAATGGGGTTTCCTTTAGAAGTTATGCATATAAAAATTAAAAAAAAAAGAAAAAACGCCCATACGTTTTAGGGCGAGACAAAAATTGTTTTTATTTTTTAATATGACAACATTAAGAAGTTTTGCTTATTAACGTTATATAAACCTGTTCTAAATCTTTTTGAGGACGGTGGTATAATTTTTTTGGCTTTAATTTTACTCTTACTTCTACAAGATTCCCTAGCAAAAACTTGCATTGCTTTGTAATGAGTTAAAATGATAAAAATACAGTAGTTGTACTTACCTTTTGGCTTTTTAACCCATTACTTTAACCGAGCAATGTCATTGAAGGCAACTACTTACCCCGCAAATAGGGACCTAAATAAGTCATTACCACCCTCGCTTACAAATAGGGATTTTGTGAAGTCATTACTTTAATGTCATTAAGTAACTACTTACTATAAATGAATAAAGCAGCCCTTCAGTTTATAAAGCAGGAATTATATGGGTCAGTACTTTTAAAATATTATATAAATACTTGCTTTAATTAAGAAAAATATCCAATTGATTGTATGGGCTCACAGAACACATTGTCAATAATGTATTATATTCGGCTTCCTAGGAACAAAACTGAGGTTTGTTTTTTCTGTACGTTTTACAAAAACGCGTAGAAAAACCTTTAGAGTCGGTTTAAAAACTGCCATAAAATTCATAAACATACGTCGATTTTTTATACAACTTTGAAACTTTGATACAACGAACTTCGTTATAGCGAAAATCTCAAAATAACGAATTTTTTGCTGAGCCCCATGAAAAAACCTTTTTATTGCAAAGTTGTTCATACAAAAATGCCTTTATACAACGTAGTAATAAAAGCCCCTATACAACGTAGTCAGAATAAAGCAAAATTAGATTTTTAGCAAAGTGGGAAAGTCCCTTTATCATAACAACAAATTCTATGTAATGCGGTATACGTAGTATGTATAGTCAATTTTGTTTTGATTTTTGTCAAAATGAGTGCATTTGAACGTAAATCAATTTCTATACGTGAAAAAATTTCTATAATTGATGCCGTTGATCGTGCAAATCTAAGCAAGAAATTGCTAAACAATTTCATAAACCGCCGAGTACTATTTCTACAATTATATATACAATACTGGGTCCCTTACCGATGATGACATTATTTCTAGTATAACAAGATAATGGTCAGCAGAAGGAAGATGAAACTGAAGAAATCGAAAATGCTGTAAAGAAGCTAAAATAATTGTCGGAAAACTGCAAACATTTCGTGAGACACAGGACTCTACACCGCAGGATACATTCGATAGCTCAGCATCTGTCGAAAAAGCTATTGATGATTGCATTTAAAAGTTGGGTAAACGAACAAAAATGACACAATATTTTAATTAAATCTAATGAAAAATTTGTAAGTGGTTTATTTGTAAACTTCCTCTTCTGGATTAAAAAAAATGTAGTTATAACGAACTTTTTCATATGTCTTCTAATTTCGGTTTAACAAGGTTTAACTGATACATATGTATGTACAACGAAGCAATAGCTATACCGAAGAATTTTTCGATCCCCTTCAGATTCGTTATATCAAAGTTTCACTGTAGTAGGTTGACATAAGTTTTCCTGACTCCATTTTATTAAGAAATTGTACAGGGGAATAATTAATAAAGATATAAACCTTAAAGTAGGCTTCTTTTTTCCTCTTTACCCTCTTTAATTCTTTGAGACCATTTTTGTAAAATAAATACAAAATTTTTTTGTAGTTTTCTATTTAAGGAATGTTTTTTATATTTTCTTTAATTTTTCAGTTGGATATTTTTAAAATAAAAACATTTCAATGTGAGCTTTTGTAATGCAGCATGTTTAGCAGTTCATAAAAACGGTTTTAATTTTTTTTCCATTTTGTAATAAAACTTCCGTTTGAACTTTGATTATAATCGAAAATTAGTTACGCCAACTGATTTTTTATTTCTCTTTTTTTTATATATACATACATTTGTATTTTGTGTTGTAGCTGTTGTTATTTTTGCTTTTTATAGATCTTCTACCAGGTAAATTGTAAATGGTTGCATTTAGATTTGCAAACATTATTCTTTTTTTTTACTACTTCTTATTCTAGCTCGCAACTTTATGTAAAGTTCTATTCGATATTATGTATTTTTTTTTTGCACAAGACCATATTATAAATTTTATACATATTGTGTTTGGTATTATTGTTACGTTTTCCCCCATGTCAATGGAACAGAAATAGCTTTATTAAGTTATGGTTTTCTATTATATGCCATTATGATGATGATGAACTCTTCTGTGTGTGCCCCACACTTAGACATTTTTCTTTTATTCAACTCAGAGCGATGTAATTCATTCCTGCTCTTTAAAACCCAGGCAGGCTTGCTGACTGGCAATCAAGCAGACAACCAAAATAGCAACCAACCATCACAAACAGTCAAGGGTAAAGATATACACTAATGACCATACAATAAAGTCATTTGTTGCAATGTTACCTTCACTTTGTGATATAAATCAATATTTATTATTATGTGTTTATATATATTATATTGATGAATAGCATTTTTATTGAATAACTTCCGCACTATAATTAAAAAAAATGGTGACCAGCGGAACTGCTCTAGCAATAAGTGACATTACATTACTCTTTTTAAATAACCGTTATATGATTTAATTATATATATGTAAATGGTCACCAAATAAATTATATACTTTTTGAAGAAAAATTGTAAGTACTAATAGTACACAATTACAGGAGTGTTTACAATTAGCCAAGTTTATTGTTTACAAAGCAAATATAAAGAAATATTGTTTTTTTTTACATAAACCCCATAAAGTTGACTTAATTTTCTGACCACAAGTGTGAATGTTCCTTTTCTCTTAACATTTCTTTAAAACCATTTTTTTCTCGCCACACAACCCGTAATTGTATTATGGATTAAAAATAATAATAATAAACATTTTAAAGAAAAGTTATTGTTTAGAAAATAAAAGAAACTCGTGCCTTTAAAACTGATACAGATATTACAATTTTTTTTGCGCGCTAAAAGCCTTAGTTAAAGCCTTCCTCAATCTAATACAGCGCTCTGTGATATTTACTTGGTTTTTGTAAATAGAGTGCGACGACTGTGATGTTGTTGTAAATTAAAAAATCTTTAACGTATCTATCGCTACGTCTTGTCAGTCAACTTATATTTTTTACCTTTTATTTTGCTTGTATTGTTACTTTCTGACTGACTTTTAATGTAAGATTTAAACAAATTTCGCTTATTAGTAAAGGGTAAAGCAAGAAGAGGGGGTCTTTTATTTTATTGTAAAAGGAAAAGCTTAAAGAACATTTTTTTAAAAACTCGATAACTTATTGTATGTGGTAGTTTGTTTTTACAGCTGTTTTCTTTTGTAAGATGTTTTAATTTGAACTAAAATTAAATGACTGATCAATGTTGTCACATGCTAAGAGTTTGACATTGAATGTGTGATAGCATTTAGAACAATAACAAATTTATTGGCTATGACAACACAATAAACATACCATACAAAATAGTATTATAATAGGACATATTTTGTTTTAAAAGCAACAACAATATTTCTATGCTATGTGAATTAGCCTTGTGAATTAGCTAAATATGTACAAGTCATAGATGAAGAAAGAAAAAAATACTATTTTTAAATAATTTGTTTCACCTGAATTAAAGCTATCCTTTTGAAAAAATTAAAAAAGAAAACACTTTTATTTGAGCTCCCCTTTTTTCTATTTATTACCACCTCTTTCTTTTCCTGGCAATAAGGTATTTTTAAAAAATATACATTAACAGAATAATATGCACTTTTTTATTTTATTTTAACTTTTTCTAGCCGCCTCTACTCAGCCACGTCTCATACCGTTAGGTACACAAATAAAGTTACACTCAAAGAAAAAAATTAATAACCAAATGTTTATCTTTGGAGTAAAATTTAATGAAAAAAAAACACACTTACAGCTTCTTAAAGTTAAAGTAAAGTCAAATTAATTTTAAAAAATTACCAAATATTTTTCCAGTCTTAGACATAACAATGCGCCCATGACTGCGGTATAATGTAAATCATTGAAAATTAGTTCATATCTCTCGCTCACTGACTCGCAGTGTGTACAAAAGATTATCAACCTATAAACAACATCAACATCACAGCACTCGAACCTTTTAAAATCTATAAAATATAGATTTTTTACTACAGGTTCTATAGGCAAACGTTTATTTTTTTACAGTTTTGTATGTATTCCATAACACTGCAACTCTATACAAACTTACTTAACTATTCATAGAGTGTTTGTTGTTGTAGTTAAATTATTTATGATTTTTTTTATGGTACTCTGTGTTCTACAAGTATTATTATAACCAACACCTTTTGTACTGCAACATTAAGAAGAAAAAAAATAATAAATGAGTTTGCTTTATACAACGTTTGTGGTTAATGGCCATTATACACACACACACACATTCAGCCTCCTTGGTGCCTTTGTTAAACCGTTTTGATTGTTTTTCTCATTTTTTACGATTCAAACTTTAAAACTTAAAGAGTCTGTTTTTGGATGAAAAATATTACAAAATTGTTTTAATTTCACTGTAAAAAAAAACCTTCACCCTACTAAATATGCCTGAAAAGTTAAAAGTGCTTGAATCGAAGAAATTGGTTTTTTAAAAAAATATATTTAAATAAAAAATTTTAAATTTACAAAAATAAATTTATGTATATTGAAAACTACATAAATATGCATTTTGTTAATAAAAATTTTAATAGAAAAAGTTTTATTTTGAAGGCTTTTAATTGATTGGCTTTACATACATACATACATATTTACATACTTAACTATATATTTATTTTCAAATGCGCTCATTCTAAAAACACACAGCCAATTAAATTAATAGCATTTGTAAAATTGTTGTTTCAGGCATTTTTAGCAAACAGCAACTACAATAACGAAACAAAATAAAGCAACAACAACCATAAATAAAACACAAATGTCTAAAAAAAATGAATGAAGTATGACATGCAACCTAATTTTGGTACTTTTTACACTCACGCAAATGTTTATGCAAAAAAAAAAATACTTGTTAGAAAGGAGTGTACAAATATTTAAGCCGACCGAACACACATGTTAAGGAATCCTTGTCTAGTTTAATGCACACACACATATACACACAAAACAAATACTTATCAACATACTTGTGCATTTTCATGCAGTCGTCAACTAACTTATTCATACAATTTAACACTTTTTCACACTCGTTCCTTTTTCAGTTTTTTATGTATGAAATTAGTGCTTTAATATTAGGTAGAGATGCGAGGGCAACTACTTATGTTTTAAAAACTATGCATTTATTATTATTTTTTTTGTATTTTAGTTCAGCATCCATTTTTTTTAATACCGATCGGCTAAAAATCACTTTATAAGTCAAATAAGCCATGTCCGGCATATGACATGCAACTAAAATTTTTCCGGCAAAAATATACTATAAATTAGTGTTATTTATTAATACATTTTCTATTTGTGAAAGGTTTTTAATAAATTTTCTGCTTGTGGATAATTTTTATATTATTTTTTACCGTTAGCAGAAAATTCAACAGAAAATTCTCGGGAAATCTTATTTTTGTACAAAATGGTTTAAAATTCTGTTTTTATTTTTTTTTAATAATTTGTATTTATACAAAAAAAAATTTTAAAACAGTTTTGTTAATGGAAATTTGTTAATAATTTTGTTTAGCAAAATTTTCCAAAAACAGGTAGCTTTTGATAACTTCCCTAAAACGAAGTAGTAACCCTCGTTTGTATGTGTATGTATAAGACTAATGTTAACGTAAGTGCCTTTTTAAAAAAACAACCACACAATAACAGAAATCCATGTTGCTGTTCTGCATGCATTATTGCACTGACAGCTGTTATAACACTCGTAAGTATAAAATACTGTAAAATTGACAGTAACAAAAAACAAAACACAAAAATTTCTTTTTGTTTTTACCTTGAAAAATATTTTCTTTTTTAATGTAAATTTGAAAAAAGAATTGCGTGTTAATCAGGGCACTTACAAAAACTATTGTACAATAAAAACGTTTTTACTAAAAACCGAGCCTCGTTGCTTGTCGTTTATATCCAACAGAAAAACTTTCTCTTTAATATGAGAAAATCCTTACAGTGACAATGGAAGTTTACAAAACCCCTCTTAGGAAATAAAATAAATTTTGTTGTGTCTAATTGATTCGAAAAACATACAAACATAAATATGTATGTATTTCTTTACGTGTGCGTATGTGTAGGAGTTCGGTACACAATTCCTTTTACTGTGCCAACAGCAACAAAATTGCATTAATAAATCTTTTGCACTACTCGTATTGATTTCACTTCTGATATTTTTGGGTTATTTATTGCAGGGCGATTTGAAACATAAAATCTGTAATTAATTTACATTAAGATTTTGTAGTTTGAATGCTGAGACATATGTTTGGTTGTATGTAACACAGATTTAATGAAAGTGAAAGTAGAGATAATGATTAAGATCTTAAATAAATTAAATCTTTGAAAGAAACGTTTTGCATATATTTTTTTATTGACAAAAACTTTAATATATAAAATGTTACAGAACTTTTTTTATTTTTAATTTTTTCATATTGTTTATTAATTATGTAAAGACAATTTTTTTAAATGTTCTTTTTTAAAAATAATATTATTTTTTATGGATTATTTTTAATAAATCATTTCTTTATCAAAAACGTTTTACTAATTATACCCTTCACCTTGGGTGATAAGGGTATATATAAGTTTGTCATTCCGTTTGTAATTTCTACAATATTCATTTCCGACCCCATAATGTATATATATTCTGAATCCTTATAGATAGGGAAGTCGATTTAGCCATGTCCGTCTGTCAGTCTGTTGAAATCAACTTTCCTCAGCCCCCCGATGTCGTACGGACGCGTTATTGGTATCAAACGATCAAAACGAATTTTCCTGAAATGTTTGCTATTGAAAACCAGTAAAATTGCTTAATAACAGACCGAGATATAAGTCAAAAAAGACGACTACCGTCTGTTGAAATCAAGTTTTCCCAGCCCCCCGATGTTGTACGGCGTTATTGGTATCAAACAATCAGAAATTAGACATGCCTTTTAAATAATATAAAAAAAAAAATTCGAGACATAAGCAAAATTTAGCAATATAGCGCTCTTACTTGTTTTTTCTTAAATTTTTTTATTTGGAAAAAGGTTTTTGATAAGTTTGCTCTTTATAAACAATTTTTGATAAGCTTTCGGCTTATGGCAAATTGTAAAAACAGTTTTAAAGATGAAAAATTATTGGTTTTCTTCTTTCTTCTTTTTCAACTCTGTTTTCTGTTTATAAAAGATTTTTAATCAGTGTATTTTTTGTTTTTCTTTTTAGGTAATTTTTCTGGCTTTTCTTTTCCAAATAATTAAACAAGTAAGTTTAAAATAAATATAAATACAAAGTGTGTGAGAAGTCGATTACAATCTCGTATTGGTTTTAATTTTTTAAGAGAACTTAATAAATTCTTTATTTATATCATTATCAATATATAAAATTTTTTTAATCCATTTATTTAAAGATTGTAAAAACTTTTAAATATTTTTTTTAAAGATCTTTACCATTGTGTACTGTTTCCTTAAGCTACATGTATAGTATTTTTAAAATGTCATTAAAATGATTTTTCTTTTACTTTTTTCTTCATCTTTTCATTAGGATAAATCAAATTTGTTTAATTACTTTCAATTTTAAAGTTTGTTGTTAGTTTAAACTGTCTATATGCTGCATTTCACGGATGCTTATGCCAAATCATCAATAGACTTTCAAACTACTTATTTCTTAAAAAAATTCAAAAATATTGTATGTTTAAGTAAGAATTCAAAAACAAATTAAATGTGAATTCTAACAAATCTAAAAAAAAAACATTCAAAGAGTTTTTTAAAAAAACCAACAAACAAATATTCTTTCATTAAAGTTTTTCTTTTTCCCTTATATTTATAAAAAAATTTTTTTTTTTTGAATTTGTTCAATGAAACGATTTTCATTAATACAATGCACAAAGAAAATCTTATGAAAAGCTGAAATTGGAAGACTTCATGTTATCAGTATATGTTTTCATTATATTAATGTAAATTTTCATTAAAATAATGCTGAATATTAAATGAAGCCGTTTTAATGTCTGAATGTGTACAAACTTGTGATAAGTTCAAAATTTCGTATAACTAAGGGACTAAAGCTACAGCTAATCTAGAAATTCACAGAAGTCGTCGTAATTAACTTAATCATTAAATAACGAATTTGCAAAAAATATAAGTCGTCTTTATACAGTCCCGTAAATAAAACTACAATTTTTTAATCAGGCCACGACAACAGCAATTCTATATATGGCTAATATATACATAATTATAATTATAATAACTATATAAGTATATTAAAATATATATATTTTTTAAAGAATAGAATGAATTTAGATATGTGTTCCTGTCAAACATTCGTGTGTGCAAAATATTGTGTATAAATATGCAGGAAGAAAAACAGAACATTTGTTTAAGTTGATTTTTTTATAATGTTGTTTACATATAATATTATTTACAAATTAAAAAAAAACATTCATTTTAATAGATCAAAAAAAATCATTCGTTATATGAACAAAAAAATTAAAAATGTTATTTATTTTTATTTCTGAACAGTTTAAATTTTTACTTAAAAGAATTTGTGTATAAAGACTTGTGTCTTAACGTTACTTTATAATGGCTTTCCCATTTTGCTAATCAGCTCTGAGAGTAAAGTATAATATTTTTACCTTGAGAAGACTTCGGCGTCATTAATTGCACCAATATTTCCCATCTTAAGAATATCTTGTAAACCTAGCGACTTGGGTGGGTGTATTGTATTGAATTAATTAATAATTATTGTGTAGTAAGTTAACATATTAACGATCAAACACCAAGAAACCGTCAACTTTTTCGATAGAAATAATAATGGCAAACGATTTCTTTATTGGGCTCAAGATTTTTGCCATTATATCTTACGTAAAAAAAATTGTCAGACACCATGTCTTTGTCGCTATATAAAAAAAAAATCAACCGGCATAAGCTTCCTTAAAATGGCGTCACCTAAAAATAACATTAAAGCTTATAAACCATTACGAAAACATTGATATCGAGACAAAATTTACTACAAATAAGTTCCACAGCAATAGAAATCTCATGATTATGATACATACAGGTCGGACTACTCCTTAAATCTAATAAAGCTATTTAACTTACATAAAAGTTTTTACGAAGAAGAATATGGTGATTTGGTTGTATTTATCCGGGCCAAAAGAAGTCATCCGACAGCAAATGGCGGCCAATGTCAAATGTTTTGACATTTGTGAACTAGACAGATGTAGAATACAAGTGAACAAGCCATACACTTCCCAAGAACGCGGAATAATCGTGCCTATTTTTTGCGTAACAATTCGTCTGTCGGATGACTTCTTTTGGCCCACCTTGCAGTTAGAATGTTTATAAATAACCTCGAGCCAAAATAAAATTAAAGTTACTGTCTAAAGTATTTTGTATTAAACTACTTTATACTTAAGAAATAAGATTGTGAGTAACTTTTCACACACGATCATGCACGCTCATAAACAGAGAAAATTTACTTCTACATAATTGCTTTTGTATTAAAATAAGAAGCGTCAATAAAAAATATGTAAATACCGTGGGCAAAAAAAGTAAAACATAAAATAATATAATAAAAGAATAAGTAAGAGTGCTATATACCCTTCACTGCGTGTATTTACGTAAAAAAAATGTTTGCCTTTATCTCGAAATTTTTTTTTTTAATTTCTCAAAAAACATGTCTTTTTTTTAAATCCTGAGGTGCCTGAGGTTTCAAAATCTTTTACTTAGAAAATAAATTTAGAAAATAATTTCTTAAACTTAAAATGTTTTCTAAATGATTTCCAGTCACGTTATTTTCCACTATATCCGGTGCTTATTGCATATACTTACTTAAAAGTTGATAACAAAAATGATTTTAAAATTTTCTGCTTTTTTAAATTATGCATTAGCAAAACAAAGCCCATTATCATTTTCGTTTAAAGCTAATTTTTTGGCCTATTTTCTTATCATTTTTTCATAGCACTTAAACCAAATGCATTTAATATGTAATTTTTTTTTATTTTACATTGAAGTTTAATTGTTTTTCGTTTTAGAAGTTCTAGTTTTTCTGTGTAAAATAGTGTATATGATGTAACTAACCACAGTTTATAGTTATTGTTAGGGTCGTAACTTGCGGTTTTAAGTTTAAAAATTATTTTAATATCCATTATAATTATTATCATAAAAAAACCTGAACAATAATTTTGCTTAAACTCAAGGCTTGGTAATCGGCATCTTTTAATTTTTTTTAAAATATTTTTCTGACATGAATCTTTTAAGAACTACAATAATATTTTTTCAGGACTGCCTTATTATTATATTGTTATTTAATTAACACATATATAATAATTGTATATAGAGGTAAAATTTGTTTGTGTGTAAGGAGTAATAAAACGATAAAATCGGAGAAGGGGAAATAGGACCCTCATACAGCACGTTTAACACGTTATATGACATTTAAAAAAGGGTTGTTAAGAAACCTTTAAACAAATAAGAAATTTTCAACTCAATATAACTGCTTAAGTTTTAAATAAATCCCTGAAGATGATCTGCGAAGCTGATTGAAATATCGGAGTTTAAAATAAAAATATTTTTTAAATAAACACAACAACTTTAATTGGTTTTTTTTATTTATAATTATAAGTTAATGACCTAAAGATGGACAATAATCTACCACAAATACGAATATTAAAGGTCAACAATACTAATTTAATATTTCTAAAGAGCTTTTAAACTTTGTATTAGAAACTCTAATAATTACTGCATTATTAAAGAAAAAAAGAATAGGATTGGCGCTAAAATCGTTAAAAATTGTAATTTCTGCATAGGTCGTATTGATACCAATTGCCTTATTAAAGCCACAATCAAATAGGAGCGGAGTAGAAGTAATGAGACGTATGTTTTATTACATATTTAGCGAACTATGTACATACATATGTAAATAAATATTTGTTATAGACTTTAAACTCTGCATGAGAATCGGAAAAGGGACATTGGCTTCCTCTACACAGAAAGAATACGTTCAATGGCGTTTAACCGGAATCACAAGCGTAACCGAAATACACTTTGTATGAGTCGGTTTAATCAAAATTCCTTAAACCGAGCTTACAACAATCAACACATACTATAGTGGCAGAAGCAGTAGGACCCGCTTTAGAAAGTTTTTTAGAAAAAACTAAATTTTAACCAGTTTGCACTGCGGCCCAGGTAATTTAGTGTTTTTTAAATTAAAAGGGGTCCTTATAGGGGACGAACTATGTAAACGTATAGTTTTAACGAATGATCTTAAAAGCTTAAGTTAAAAAAAATCTATATTCAACCCTAATAAACACAAAAAATTTTAATTAACTAAACTTTAGTTTGCTTAGGGACAGTTGCTTATACAATTACCAATTGTTTTAGTACAAACGATACATAGTTTTGAAAAAGTAAAAAAGGGGTAAATTGATGTCATTCAACTGGACAGACATAAATCAAGGTTAATGCAAACCAAAAAGGATTTTGTAGGTGTTAATTAACAGAAATCTAAAACCTATTACTTTAATAAGTGCGTACACAAATTGCTACTTGAATTTTTGATTACATTTTTATGATTTAGCCTCAAACTACGCACATACATATGTAAATAAAGAAATATAAAGAGAATTCTAAAAGGTGATTTGATCTAAAAAAAATATGAGATCAAAACTGATTTTTTATATTCAAGAGATCGATAGTGGTACTGCTGTTTACGCACAACCATTTATGAAATGAAAAATATCTGAAAATATTTAAAAAATTATCAAATAACTCGCAATCAAAATTTACATCACATTTTATTATACACTTTTGCAAAAGTATATGTTTATTACATGTGCGACCTATATAGGCATTGTGCTGCGACCAGTGTTGTTGGACAATAGGATTTCAACTTAAATTGGGGATTTGGTGTTCCAGACTGATCATGTATATTCTGGCCCTAATAGAATCCGCAATCACCAAATTAGCCAGCTCACTCTACACGCTCTACTTACTTGTCCTCTGAGGCACCTCGATAAATTATTACACTTGCAAAAATCATTGGTTACCTGTTTTAAAAATTCAATTACCTCTTACTAACATACATACATCTAAGTTTTTGTGTGTGTTGAAAAACTTTAGTTTTAAAAATTATCAGAAGTACTTAATGTCAGCTACATATACTTGAGAAAACAGCTCTTTCAATTTAAAGGTAAACAAATCAATATTTCTAAAACGTGTTCTATTACAGTAAATAAATTTATAGGTTTGCGATAAAAATATATTGAGAGATAAAAACTTAAGTATGTTGAAACAAAAAAAATTTTAAATTATCTATGTTACATCACAATGCACTTGTGTATTTCAAATTAAAAAAATATAGAAATATTTTCTAAAACAACTCTTTTTTTGTTTGTGTATGTACATATATGTGATATCAAATTAGATTTTTTGCAGTTTGGGAATGATAGGAATCTATTTTGTGTTTAGGCTTAAAACAAATAACAAAAATGGGAACCCTGCTTGCGAGCATTAGTATGTTTATTTAACTAATTACACTATGCAACAAATGAAAGATTTCCTGAAAGTTATGCGAAAAAAGTAAAAAAAAAAATCATGTTATTCTAAAAAATTTTTTTTAGAATAACATATTAACTTAGTTTGTTCATCAAACTCTTCGCTACATTATTGCCAGATATAGTTAAGCCATATCACCAACTAATGACACCTTTTTTGGGGGGGCACACTAATTTTTAGAATCTTTTGAGGCCCATAAAAAAATGGTCACCAATGTGGCCAAACTGAGTATAGGTTTTTACTACCCTTTGCTAATATAATCGAATCGATACTGCCACGTTCTTGCGTTTTTTCACTGTTGCACAGTGTTATTTGTTTATTTTTGTTTGTTATTGTTCATTTTAATGTCGTTTGCTCTTATGCGTTAATTAAAACCCTTAAAATATAATTTCAAAAGTTGTTAAGCCTCATTTGCTAGTCATTTTTAATAGCCTGGGTGGGCGGGAAAAACAGTAAAAAATAAAAGAGCTATACATACTAATAAAGTTTTTTAAAAAATACATATGAGTTCTAAATCAATTAAATTTTTTTTTTATAAAAAAAAAATAGACAGGATAGGAAACCCCGTTTTCACAAGTTTTGCATTCCCCCGCTCAGACCATTTAACGTTTGCAATGAGAAGACTGACGAGCGGTCATAGCTTGATTGTTTTAGAAACTTTTTGACATTTGAGTTATGTTTTAACACTTATTCAAACAATGTAAATAAATTTGTTTTATTTGTAAATAAATCAACAATAACATCATAAAAAAATGTCCATTTTTGAATGTAAAAACAATATCAACTTTGCAAACATTAAGTTTTTTATGAACATAAATATAAATTACTAGTTATTATATTTAAATTATTTAATAATATTTAATTAATAAAAAAATAATCATATAATAAAAATAACGTATAAGAAGTATAGGACATAGTAGTTGAACAATCAACTTGCGGTAACATAAACTAAATAACAAAGGCAAAATCTAACACATTTAACAATAACAAAGGCAAAATCAAATGTGTTATAGCAATCGT
>NDXZ01032922.1:0-10331 GCA_003055125.1 Paykullia maculata
TCAGCTAGTCGGCTAGCCGCCAGTCGCGCTGTTACGGCTTGCTTCTCTGCAAACCACCTCAAAGTAAACAGCGAAATTTAAAATCAACAAAATATTACGATTCGTTTGCAATCGCATGTCATAATAGCATTCAATTCAAACGATTGACGTATCACGTAATTTTTCTTCGTACGATTGTCGATACGAATACGGATGTGACGATTTGAGCCCAGCTTTTTATATATACATACATACATAGGTGTAGCAACATATTGAAAAAATATACCTTTTTTTTATATTTTTCTTAAAACTTAGATGTGTTTTAAGTGTTTTAAAACAGTTTTTAAACCCCTCACCTAAGGCGATAAGGGTATATATAAGTTTGTCATTCCGTTTGTAATTTCTACAATATTCATTTGTGACCCCATAAAGTATATATATTCTGAATCCTTATAGATAGGGAAGTCGATTAAGCAATGTCCGTCTGTCTGTCCGTTTGTTGAAATTAAGTTATCTAAGCACTCCGATATCGTACGGATGCGTTATCGGTATCAAACAATCAGAAATTAGACATGCCTTTTGAGAAATAAAAAATTAATTTTTTTCGAGATATCGGCAAAAAATTTTTTTTTTTTTAACGTAAATACACTTAGTGAAGGGTATACAAGATTTGGCACATCCAAATATAGCGCTCTTACTTGTTTTTATTAGACTCTGTTGAAGATCAATTTATGGAATATATGATAGAGAAATTTCAAATAATAGAGTTTATTTGAAAGTTTGCAAAATTTTTTTACTGCCTGGCCCACAAAATGCGAACGACAAAAAATAAATAAATTTATTAAAATTTTTTTTCTGGCTTAAAGTTCATATATTTCGTAACTGGTCTTGAAAATACATTCCACTCGGTTAATATCATATGAAAAACTGAATTTTTAAATAAAATAACATTCTCAATATATCGCAGTTTCAAAATAAATAAACTTTAAGCCAAAATAAAATTATAAATAAATTAATAGATTAATGAGTTCAGCAAATATTAAACATGACAATTATATGACAAAAAATAAATTTAAAAAATTTATAATAAAAAAATTCAATTAGAAAAATTAGCTTAAACCGTAACCTTTTGCTTTTAATCCTTTTGGGTTCGTTTTAATGAATTATTTTTATTCTTATTTGCCTTTTCTTGTTAAAAATGTTCTAAAGCAGCCCGAATCCTCGCCAAAGATAAGTATATTAAAATGAATTCCTAGTTATCTATATCTAAGCCCGAAAACTCAATTTACCTTAATAAAATGGCTTTTCCAAACGAGTGTTTGCAAAATGTAATAAATTACGTTTTTACACAATTTAATTTTAAAATCCACTAACATTTTTAAGAAAAATGATTTTAAGTGTAAAAATTATACTCTTTAAAATTTCCAAAATATAGCATAAATTAATTTTAATTTCTTGATAAGAGCTACCGCATTCACTGCTCCAACCCGTATATTTTTAGCACTTTAAAAAAAGGAGGTCATCCAGAGACTATTACTCAAAATTTGGGAAACCTTGCTATTACAGTCCGTGCGCTATGCAATAATTAACATTATTTTGTTTTAAAGGTAACACTTCCACTGGTCTGATCGTTTTCATTTTTTTAAACAACGGACTTGTTTGTAACAAATTTTAAGATTTCGCTAGATTTGTTTGCTTTTTTAAACAACTCCCTACACATTTTATGTAATAAATTTTAAAAACTAACTTAAAAAAAAAACTATTAAAATAAAACACTAATATTGTAATAAATTTTTCTAATGTAAAAAAATATTGCATTGTTTTCCTTTTTATGCACAACGATTTCTAATTTTAAATAAATTCCTAAAACACTTTCCGTGAAGTGCATGAAATGGTCTTTAGAAAAAACCTCTTCTCAAATTATTATAGCACATACTTAGAAAAGTTTATAACTATTACTTTGTTACTAATTCTTTTACTACCGGTTTATTTTATACCTTCCTTTAGCTGAAACACATACATAAACATAGTAAATGGCAAGTGAACAGTAGACTGATGCTAAAGTTTGTGGGACAAACAAAACATTTCGATTGAGTAGAACTTGCAAATTACGTAATGTTTGTGCAAAGTATAAAAGCGCCTACAAAATAAATTTAAAATTTGAATTAAAAGATTTTTTTTGGGGAGAAATAAGTTCAATTTAAAAGCCTCCTAATTCTCCCGGAAACTAAAATAAAATCCCCAACAAGGCTTTAACTTACATTCATCCGAGATATTTTAAAATATGTAATAAATAATCTGGGGGAAATTTAAAATAGAACTTTTAAATCTGAAGTTTGTTATTCGTTATTAAAGTTTATAGCATTTCATTGTATGTATAAACATGTATAAGTACTTACTTACCTTAATGTTTGCATGTACGTTTGTGTTTATGTAAAGAAATTTAGTAGCAACAATAACAAAAAGTACCACAAAGTCGACAACAAGTACCAAAAAAAAAATTTGAAAAAAAGATGTAACATATATGTACATTTGGTATGTATATAAATTTAAGTATGAATGTTAAACATTACATATATTATGTACTTGTATGAGTGTATGTATGTATATATGTTATAGTTTTGTTTAGTTAGGTTGGACGGTAAATAAATTGTAAGAGTTTGTATGTGGTTTATGTATAAGTATGTAACATTATTTATGCAGTACGGTTCGGTAGTGTTGTGTTGTATTGTATTGTGTTGGAATGAGTAGAATTTCGGTTGTTACTTATGTGGGATGACGACTGGCTAAACATCTTTGTAAACTATTTACAACACAGTAGGAAACAAAATAAACATGAAGAATGTATTGTTTTATTTTTTTCATATTTTTCTTGTGGTGCCAGGGGGAAGAAGGTGGATAAAAAAGTTCCATAATATAATCGTGTTTTTCTTTGTTGAGACTGAAAGAAAATCGAGATCAAAGATTTAGCTAAAAGGTCCTTCGTTATACAAACATTAGAAAATATAAATCCTAAATATATTTTTTTCCGAAAACGATAAGAAATACATTAAACGGACATTTATCGTTTGACATCAATAAAAAATAAAAATAGTAAAAGTCAACAATACATCTGTAGATATAAAAATGAAATTTAAGACACATAAAAATATGTTCTATGTTACATAAGAAATTATTCTTTAAATAAGTATCGAAATACATATACTCGTTAAATTTTAAAAGTTAAAAAAGCAAGTTTTCAGTAAATAATGAATTAAACAAAAACAAGTAAGAGCGCTATATTTGGCTGTGCCAAATCTTAAATACCCTTCACTATGTGTATTTATGTATGTGTGTATACTTATATGTATGTATGTATGTATTTATATTTCCGAAAGGTATTTAAAGACTTAGAAAACTTGATTTTTTTTTGATATTATTTTAGTCCATATAGGTTTTTGGCCCATATCTTTGTCGATTCTGGGCCAATAAGTTAATTTTTTCGAAATTTCTCCAAAAGGCATGTCTTACACATAAATATAATCATTTTTGTGAAAACATTTTTTTTTGCTTATATCTCGTTCATTGGCGGATTTTGCTGATTTTCAATAGTACGAATCTCGGGGAGTTTTCTGATTGTTTGATACTAATAAC
This sequence comes from Paykullia maculata, assembly GCA_003055125.1. NCBI lineage: Eukaryota > Metazoa > Arthropoda > Insecta > Diptera > Rhinophoridae > Paykullia > Paykullia maculata. The sequence goes on from NDXZ01032922.1 coordinate 3,613, forward strand.
GGGTGCGTGTGACATCGGGGGGCTGAGAAAGTTGATTTCGACAGATGAATAAATATACTTATATATCCCATTCAGACAAACCTAAATAAGAGCGGCAAGCGTTTTATTCCGCCTCGCGCTAACGCTGAAGGGATAAACCTAAACAAAAGCGTTAAAGTTGTATCGTAAACAGTAATGTCAACTTAACTTTTAAACAAAACTAAATAGAATTGAAATAGTGACTAAATCGCTAGATTTTACATGGAAATAGCTAAAATGGCAATATTTTTCAACAATAACAAAAGCCATTTATTGTTGTTCGCTTGTCAATATTGGTTTATCCAACCGTCGCGCGTTACCGCCACGGTATTTCGGTTTGCCTTATACAAATTGTATGGGCATGAGGATTTTTGATAGCTAAAAAACGGTTGCCGCCCTTGTTTAGGTTTGTCTGATTGTCACCTGTGGTGAAGGGTATAACAAATATAAAATTATAAAACATTTTCTACAAAAAAATAAAGAATTTTTTAAACGTTTTCTCAAAATTAACTTTTGTAAATTAAGTTATTTTATTTTAATGTAAATCTTACAAAAAGCTGATACATCAGCCGTTCCGTGCACACATCGCTTAACTTCATCAAACAAAAAGTTAAAAAATCAGATGAAATAAATTAGTGTTGGATGTTAATATCATCTATTTAACTCAGAGTTTATTAAGAAATGGAATATGATGACTGATAGTCGGCGATTTCGTATTGTCGATCACTAGGTGAGTGAGAGCGAAATCTACCACAACCATTTAAAGCTTTTTTCTGTTTATCTTTTTCAACATTTTCACTTGTATTTGTGCTGCTTTAACCATCCGATAATATAATAGCTGATGGCAATAAAGCAGTTGTTGTATTTTTAGTACAACTTTTGTTTATGTGTCCTTTGAATTTGATTTGTTTTTTTCAGTCTTCAACAGATGGTTGACTGACCATTAATGATATTACACGGTGCCATGTGTTATTATTTTGTTATTATATTTTCATTAAAAACAGGGTTTAAAAAGCTACAGTCAACATGTTTGGAAAATCAACTGTTTACCTGATTAAACATTTATATTCTTAGTTCCTGCTGTACTAAACTTTTGATTTTAGCAGTGTAAAATAATAAATTTGTAGATAGAAATATCTTTAAATAATAACTAACGTTTTAAGATCTTTTTGCAAATAAAAATAATTGTTATTTAAGTTAAAGAACTTTTTTTATATAAATATAGTTTTTACTATATTAAAAATGAAATAATTTGTTATTAATAATATTTGTAAAAAGTCTAAAAATATATTTTTTAATCTTTTCACTTGCCTTATATCGTAGAATTCCAAATATAATTGAGAATTTGGATTTAAAAAATTTTTTTTATCAGTTCCTAACTTTTTTATTAAAAATATATTAATTACCTTTCTTGTTGCAATTTTGTCCTGTTTCCTGAAAAAAAAGAATACATTATTGAAATTAATCAAAATATTAAATATTTTTCATTTCAGAAAAAGTAATAGAATAATTGTCGACTAGTGTATACTAAAGGGTTGCATAGTACCTTCACAGTACTCTTAGAAAATCAAACAAAATAAAAGAAGGACCAGTTTTAAGTTTTTTTAAGGAATTTGTTTTACAACGATCAAAAGTATAACAATTAATTATAACTAAATAATTTAAAATAAGATTAAAATGCTGCTGGTGTCGTTAGGGGAACTCAGCGTTCGTGTAAAGTTAAAAATTAGCTGAAAATTAGTATTTACTTTGATAATCATAAAATTATTGGTGAGTCATAAACCAAGTCCCGAGCTCATAAGTAGCTCTGAATCTTAAAACTGTTTCAAAACTTTTAAAAACTGTCCTTCGTTAATCTCATCAAGTCCTTATTTCCTCTATAGGAACAATTTTAATTATAAAAAAGTTATAATTTGTAGCAGCCTGTTATATTAAGATGTATGCTTTTTTTTAAATTGCTTTAATATTTTTAATAGCTAATACAATTTACAATACAAAAATAGATAAATCAATACTTCATATATGAAAATGTAGCAAACTCCTAAATATAAAAATTATTTTACTAATAATCAAAAACTTAAATTACAAGGTATAAAACTAATCGCCTAAAGTTCTTGTCATAGCAATTAAAATGCGATAAAAAATAGTCAAAAAGCTCTTTAAATGCAAAAGGCGCCTAGAAGTTTCCACATCAGAAGAAACCGATATCGAAAAAAACTTAAAAAAATATTAAATCGTGATATGTGTCTGGAAGTAACATAAATTGTTTGCTTTTGTATGCAAATTGTGCTTCAATACCCGGTAATAAATACACGGCCTTCCAAGGAGCCTACCATGTCACACTCCTAACATTGCTCAGGTCTCTTAATTGCTGCTGATATTGTAATAAAAACTTTTGGCATTAATCTGACAATTGTTGAATGTTTGCACAGTTTTATGTTTGTACAGGTCATAAAAGAGCATTCCATTACAAAGCGATTTTTCTGTTTTATTGGCAAGTTTTTGCTAAAAGAGAAATGTACAAATGTATGTATGTATATGTGTATGTAAAAAAAAACTTTTAATATTTTATGGCTGGGAAAATAGAATAAAAAGCAAACAAAAAGTTTGCTACAAAAATTTTTGTCTTGAAATACATGACGCTTTGTTTTGTTTTGTTTTATTAAAGCTTAAGAGACAAAAACTTATATCGTATAGCGGGGCTGCTAAATAGAATAAAATACACATTCAAAACCTTTGGCATATATATATTTTACCAGTTAAAAAACTATATTTATTTCTGATTTGTAAATGAAAACCAATTAGAGCAAAATGTGTGAGGAAAAAAAATTTTATTTTTTACTTAAAAATGTTTTCTGAGTCTATAAAACGTTTTGACAATATACTTTTGATTTCAAATAAAGAAATTTACAGCTGCAAATGAATAAATTTTATTTTTAAATCTATACGAAATTTGATTAAAAATATTTTTTTTTTATAAAAAAAAAGGTTTTTAAAGAACTATTAATTAAAATAATAACTTGTTTAACTAATGGAAATAGACTTAATCGTAAGCTTATTTATAGTCCTAGAGTTTAAGTATGTACTTAACTACTTGCGTCAACAGTATCCTTAACGAAATGAGAATTGTATTAACTCATGATTATGACTCGTTACAGATAATGAAACTAAACTAACAAACTTCTGGCTTTGCTCAGTAAATGCATGATAACAACAAATACATTAAATTAAGTCATAGTTGCCAGATCCATTAGATGCAAAATCGCAATTTTTTGTTGTAAAAATCGTAAAATCTTAAAAAAAATTTTAGCATCTTCAAACCATTAAAAATTAAATGAAAAAATCTTAAATATTTAAAACAATGACATACACACATTCATATGTACATGTAAACATACATATAATTTTTTTTTTATATTTTGTGCAAAAATATGTTTTCAAATCAGAAACAATTTATTAAAACATTTGATATTTTTTGCTTTGAAAAAGGTCTAAATTCTAGTCTTTAGTTCCATTGACATGTGTTAGTGTTAAATATTGTCAAAACGTACTATTTTTAATAAAGAAATGTTGCAATGAATAATGAACTTAAGTCAGAATAAATAACAAATTCATTATATAATTGTTACAATATTATAAATGAAAATACGTTAAGGAAAAAAAGCTTTAAAAAGTCGTACAGTTGATGACAAAAAACTACAAACTGTGAACTGTTGACAAGGTTGGCAATTACTTCCTGTTTTTTTGTATCACAAAATCGAAAAAATTATGAAAAATCGTCAAATCTGGCAACGGTGATCTTAACGCTTGTTTTATAATAAATTAACACAAAAATTTAAAAAAACTATAAAAGTATTAATGGGAAAATAGGCAATTATTTGTTTGAAAAACATTTAAGCGATAACGATAGACAGCGTAGAGCCTTAAGTTTATATTAGTCGGGCGTATTTAAATTAATGCCTTTTAAAGGCAAATCGATGAATGTTATGAATGAAAAAATCGTTAGTTTAATACTAAAAGAAATAAATTATAAAAAACCATTTAAATACTATTGGCATTATATTTATATCGCAAAATATAATTAAATGGTCAATAGCAAATCTTGTTTTTTTTATTGCAATACAATTGTCAAAAACTGTTTTTGTGTTTTTTTACCAAAAAAATTCAAAAAAATATCTTATCTCTTGCATATACAGTTTAATCGCAAATTGTTGAACTTGTCGAAGAAACAACAAAACAAATTGATAAATGAAATTTTTTATCAGACACGAGTTGATCGGAATTTATTTATTAAAGGTCAAACCAAAGAAAAAAAGGAAAAAGAAAACTTTCCAAAGATGTAAGAGACAAAAAAAATTGGAAACACAGGACATCAAAAGAAATGCGATGACATTTCAATATCGAGGAAACATAACAAACCACCAAAGATGGTAAATCATAAATCAATGATTTGATGAACATTTCAAATGTGTTACAAACCAACCCAGACCAACTTATTCACACAAGAACTTTGTGTGACATTTTATGCAAACTTACATAACTGTACATATGTTTGTTAACACATTTCACAAAATAAAAAAGAAGATGAAGAAGACACATGTAAATGTTTATTCACAAACATACAATCGAATGCATATAGAGAGATGATGATTAAATGCTTGTGTTTTTAGTCTTTTCAACTTGAAAAGAGAGAGAAAGAAGAAAAAAACCAAAATAAATATTTGAGGTTAATTTGTTTGGGTCGCAACGTCAACACACTTCAGAATAGAAAAATTTTATTTGTTAAATGTCACATTGTTCAAAAAACAAATAAGGTTATGTCATCTTGAGAAATCAAATTTTCTCTTTGACAATTTTGTTTTTAAGATTAAGAGATTACGAGTTATGCCTTGGAGTGATTTCCGGAATATTGTCGTCAAATGTGTTGGTTAAACTTTAACATATTCATCCTAGTAAATCAGGCTGTATTTTAGCAATAACGATTTAAGTAATGGCTTTTAACTGTCCAGTTGTTTATGGCTTTTTGGCGTTGACAAGCTTCTTTACATACCCCAAGAGAAAAAAATCGAATAGCCTGTTTACAGGTCTATCTCGAGAAATTAATCGTTCGTCAAACGTTTTCTTAAGTAAATAAACTGTTTTGCGCTGTCCGCCATCCAGCTGAAACCACATGTGTGCAAAATTATTGTCTTTTAATTGAAGCAGGAAGAAGTAAGAAATAATGAACTGAATGAATTATTAAAACGAATAAATCTCAAAAGAACCAACAGCTCTTGAATCAGCTGTTGCAGAAAACAGTATTGTCAATTCTAATTAAAAAAAAAAACGTGTTCTTATTTGCTCTGTTAGCCGAAATGTGTAAAATAGTGTCGCCATGGATATTTAAGGCTTCAGCGGATTCGAATATTATGCATATTATGTCTTAAAGTTTATACGCCATTTGGCAAATTTATTTAAATTGACATCCTAAACACTCTTTGGGAAAACAAACACTTAATTTAGGCACCAACCGCTTTATCTTCATGTTACAAATCCAATGATAAATTTATATCCTTAACACTTGTTGTAAAGGATACTTAAAACTAACAAGGAAATACACACAAAAAATGTATTAAAGTTGTTTTCTTATATCTTTATTTTTTGCAGTTTTGTTAAAGCCAATATGAATAGGGAGGGAGCATGGAGAAAAAAAACTTAAAACAAAATAAGGAAATACAGGACACTTACTATTCATAAGAAAAACTAATAATGTTTGTTGTAGTTCTAGTTCTAGTTGTTGCTGTTGCTGTTGATAGTTATATTTTCATTTACTTGTTTTTTCTCTTTTATAACAGTTTCCTATGATGAAAATAATGATGGGAACGTCAACGACTTTGGACGATAATATAAACACACATACACAAGCACATACATACATAGTCGTATGTAGAATATTGTTGCCTGGATACAACTACTACCACCACCACTGGAGTTAAGTTGTGTTTTGTGGTTTCAGTTTTAGTTCCTGTTTCTATTTTTCTGTTATTGCGTAAACAAATGTTAGAAAAAAAAACATAAGTGCTAGTAAGCATGTGTGTGTGTGTTGATGTGTTAGTAAATATACATAAATCTTTTTAACATATACAAGAAACATATTTTTTTAAATGTGAAATTGTGTGATTTTTCATTCATACAAACATACGTATATGTGTATGTGTAAGCATATTTGTATTATCTTTGTATTTTCTATTGCAGGCAGACTCTCTTGACTATAAAAATAGAAAAGAATTGAAGCAACAACGTTTGTTGATATTTACATTTGAATAATTTATGACAATAGTGTTTGAACAGGAAACAAACAAACCATATAAATATAAGCGCCCATATACGTACAAACTAATGCATTAAATATGTATTTGATATGGTCAGATGATAAAGTGATTTGAAGGCGTGACGACATAAACCAAACATTTTTCCATAAGTTTTAAGAATTATTTTTTATTATTGTTGCAAAAAAACTGCATCTGTGCATTATTCTTTAAAATGAAATTAAATTGTCTCAAGTTTTTAACTTAAATTTTTAAAATAATTTCTCTTGTAAGTCCACGTTATCCTGCGACAATAGTTTTATATGTACGAGGGCATGATTATATTTATTTGTGTATTTTTTTATCGAGTGGATAGTGAAGCTGGTTAGCTGTTTAGCTGTTAATGAGTTTTGG
>NDXZ01032924.1:0-16388 GCA_003055125.1 Paykullia maculata
AATAAAACTCAGTTTTTTATGGTATACATTTTTTATATAGATTTTTTGCTTATATCTTTGCAGATTCTGGGCCAATTAGTTCATTTTTTTTTTTTTAAATGAACCAAAAGGTTATATGTCTTACACACAAATACATTTAATATTTTTATAAAAAAATTGTGGTCGTTTTTTTTTTTGCTTATATCTCAGCCGGTTATTAATATATACCGATTTAATCGGGAATATTTCTAAAAGTGATACCACATACAATTCTGGGTCACCTATAGAAGCGCCAAATCGTTGATTTTAACCAAAACACGACAGACGGTCAGACGGACATGGCTAAATCGATTTCCTTATCTATAAGAATCCAGAATATCTATACGTTATAGAGTCGCAAATTAATATTGTAGAAATTACAAACGGAATGATAAACGTGTGGTATAGGGTTAAAATATCTAATTAAATAAATAAGAAATAAATCATTAATTAATCGCACAACATTTTAAGTACTTCGGATTGTAACGCAAACTTATCAGATTTGTGAAAAGTGATTTTCATACAATTAATAAAATTGCGTAAGTCAAAAATGCGCAAAAATACTTTACAGTTTGCAAAGCATTAAAGCGTTTTCATTAATAACTGCAAAAGACCAGAAAATTTAATTTTTGAATATTCGCTTTTTAATAAACCCAATCACATTTTTACATATTTATCTCCATGTTTTATAATATTGCTTACACACACAAGCGTATGTACATATGTATGTATGTATGTAAGTTTGCAGTTACCCTGCAGATAACGAGACTAGTCCATACATGCATGTAAGGAGTAGTCCACAAAGGAGTAGGAGTACTCCAAAACTACTTCAAATATATGGTAAAAAGGTGGTCCGTTTAACATTACTATGTCCTAGGACTGGACCATATAACCCAGTTTATCAATACACCGGATTACTCCATGGAGTAATCCGGTGTAATGATAAAAATGGTAAATATTGAAAACATTTAAAAAAAATTCTATTATCTATTTATAATTACAATAATAATAATTTTTTTATTAATTTTTCCAAGCTTGCTATGTTGAAATACAACCATTTTTCATATCATGGTCCATAACTACCCTACATTGGACCATAATGTAACTACTCCATTTAAACTATAATGGACTACGTAGCCCAATATTATCTGTAGGGTACTGATAAGAATTAATACATACACGTTTTACATTGAAATTCCGCAAATCATTCAAATTAAATCAATTCGTCGTTTAAGGTATAACAAATTGGTTCTTTCTTTCCTGTTGGTTAATCATCATTATTTACTATTTTACATTAAAAATGTTTTCTTATCGTAATTTCGTCATTACTTAGTTAATTTTATATCCATTTGTACATATGTATGCATATACACGTATGTACATTCATACATTTGTATGTACTTTATATATACTATGCAGATGTGACTCTTTTTCTTTTTCATGTATATATTTATAATACATACTATGTATGCATAAATATTTATAAGAACTATGTACCTTTATGTGTGTATGTATGTACATATGTAAGTATATAAAGTGGTGTTGTCAGTTTTTTTTTTAACATTTTAATTATAAATAAAGAATTTTGAACATTAAATGAAAAGTTCAGTTAATACAAAATTTTTTTTAAGATTAAAATATTTATGCATTTAACGAATTTATCAATAATGTTCTCTAATTTTTTTTTTTTAATATTGAAAAAAACTTCTAAAAATGTATTAAACTTTAAAAAATAATAATAAATGTTTGCGTGAAAATTAAAAAATAAACAACTGTTTAAAGTAAAAAATATAAGAAACTTCTCAATATACATACATACATATTTACCTTTTTAGGTGCAAATATGAATTTTTTTTTTTGTTAAATTAAAAAGCAGTAATTTGCAACACAACCAGTTTTAACTAAAAGAATATAGTTTTACGCACTAAACCCTTTAAGGCTCAGTTTTTAAGATAGGCCAAATACATCATGACCCTTAAAAAAGGAGATTGGCCAGCAATAACTCAGACAAAAATGGTTTATTACGCCATATTTTTTCTTTTAAATTTGGCGCATCGATGACAAGTGCAACCGTACTCGAGAAAATAAAACCAGGGTCCGTCAACTGCATACACTCCTATTACCATCGAAGCACTGATAGACGACACATCGACAGCAAAAGCGACAAACATCAACTTAAATTCATTTTACAACTATTAGGTAAAATTTTTTTAAAATTAATAACCTTCATTGTTTAAAATATTTGTTTGATTAATATCAGCAAAGTACATTACCCTTTTCAAGTAAAAAACAAACACAAATGATATTAAAAAAAATTAATTTCGATTTCATTTTAATTGATAAGAAATTTAAATTATTGTATACAAGTTATTATTAGGTAAACACTCTTTATACATTATAAATTTTTTTAATGTTAATAAATTGATACTACTTAATGTACGATCTTTTGATCATTTTATCCTTAAAAAAATATATTACGTTTATATAAGGTTTCACATCTTTATATAATTTTAAATTAAAAATTAACATATAGAAATAATTTTTATATTATAGCGAACTTATTTAAAATAAAAAAATTGGCTGCAACTTGAGCACTTAAAAAATTTATTATTTAACAAAAGCCTTTTAACAATTATTTGTAAATGTAGAAATAATCAAACATTATCTATAATCATAAAAATAATCGAAAATTTTCTAACGAAAAATTTATTTATTTTATTTATATATGAAAAGAAAACTTATCTGATATATGTACGTAGGTACTAGAAAAACTCCTTCTATTTAATGGTAACACAAAAATATATTAAAATTTTGTACTTTTTATTATAAAAAATATTTAAAAATTAGATAAGAATACCTTATCATTTAGTAAGTAGGTTACAAGACTAGCGATAAAAAGCAATAGATCCATTAATTTGAGCTCTTTGTAAAAATCGGTAAGCACATTATTTCGGACTACAACTAATAGTTATTTGTATTATTTATTGTTTTCTACTTAAGAAAAAAATATTATAATTAGATTTTACTATTGAAACTTTAACTCATGTGAAAGTTGAATTACTGTAAGATATATAAAAGGAATATACTTTTACTTACAAATTTATTAATTGGTTTTATAATGTAAAATTGTCCAAAGGCAAAGGTATAATTTTTAAGGGATCATTTATTTAAAAAAAAATTTGTTTTTGATTGAACATGTATATTAAAAAAATCTTAAAAGTTAATATAATTGTGTTACTATCTATAAATATTATTAAGTTTAAAATCCATATTTGTAATTATCACATTTTTTTACCTTTATGTTAATATGTATGTATGTTCGCAAATTTTTTTTAATAAAGGCATAACAAAGTGGCGAAATATTAAAAAAAAAACTATATTTTATACAAAATAAATCTTAAATTTTTGAACAAATTTGTATTTGTATCTAAAAACTTGGCAGATAATTTACGTACATTAATTTATGAACTAAAATTAAAAAAACAATTACATGTAACTACAATGTAGGTTACTTAAGACAGATTAATATAAACCGGTTAAATTATTTAATAAACTTATATTTGTGTATGTATGTGTGTGAATACGCTATTTATACAATTTAAAGTTTGGTATACAGTTTAATTGCTAACTTGTTTTTAAGTTACAATTGCAGTTTACTCTTGTACAGTAGACAAATTTAAAGAAAATTTTGAGCTTTCAAAAAAGTACTTAAATAGCAGGAATTTAAAGCTTTTTTTTGCAAAAAAAAAACCTAATGTTTGTTTTACAAATTTGTAAAAATTTTATATTCCTAGTACTGCCTCTAAAAGCTTTGGGGCGGCTTTACATTTAGGTAATAGTGTCGCCATAATTTTTCATCTGGCAGAGATGAACTGGACTAAACCTACCTCAGATATATTAAAGCCCCCCAGGATTTTTAATTTAAACAGTTTATTTACATATAAAAAAACCTCTTATAATATTATTATATAAGCATACATAATTTATACCTTCATTATTATAATAATTATTGTATTTAATGACAAAATAAACACTGTTTTATCTTAGCATTAATTCTGAAAAAATGATCAATAACAACAATAACAAAATAATTTAACAACAACTAAAAATATTTTATAAATTGCTGCAAAGTGCTTCCTCTTCTTCGAGCGTATTTTTTCGGATAATAGAATCGAATTAATTTCTAATTCCACTTTAATCGCTTTATTATTTTTCATACTTTCGATAAAGGCACCGTTTGTCGTTTGTATTTGAATTTCATATCCATCCTTTGTTTTGTAACCTTTGGTCACTTTTTACAGGGCAAACTTTATTTAAATAAATGTACATAAATATGTATGTATGTATATGTATGTGTATATGTATTTATGTTCATGCGGCAAAAGTTAATTTGCTTAACATTCTTCACAAGTTGTGTATATATGTATGTATGTATGTATATGTGATTTCAGCGAAAATGTCAAAAAAAATCGAAAGTCGTACAAGTTACTTATGTCTTAACACAGGCAAATAAAACTTTGGAAATAAGAAGACTGATATAAATCGATTATTTTAATAATAATTTTGTTGCATAATTTTAGATCAAATTTTATATTTTCCTTTTTTTTGTAGCTAAGTGCTGGGTAAAAAAATGTATTATTGTAAGGCCTATAGTACACGAAATGTAAAAAGCAACATGCGCATGTGTCTCTGACGTCACGAAAATGTTTAGCATATCGGTAACATTTTTAAAATTAGTTGTAGGGGCTACATGCGGTAAAATTTTGATTGTACACGATATAACTCGTTGCTTTTTATATGTCGTGTACTATAGGCTTAACTTATCTTGTATTACTTGCAATAACAACATGTGTACATGTGCTGTTTTTATAATACAAGTGAATTTTTTTAATAAAATTTTTGTATGTGTTTTGTTAATATAAAAACATCACATAATATTCGCCCATCTTGAACGTTTACATTCTGTAAATAACATAAAAATATGAATAATTTTTTTCAGTGTTGCACGGCTGCCACACCTACCCATATTGCAATAGTATGGCAGCATAAACAAATGTTTTGTTTTTAACAGCTGAGCTGAGCAACATACTTAGGCAAAAGGGTGCCTTAACTAACACAACTCAACTTACCAAAGATTTATTTTGCAACCAATATAAAGAAATGGCCACTAATGAACATAAACGTTTAGCCAATATAATTAAATCCTGTCATGATTCTTTACGCTTATTAACAAAGCAACACGGTGCCGACAAAGCTTGGCAGGAACACATTAAGGACACTGAACGCCTTAAACAATATGCTACAGCTATGCACCAATTAGCCAACATATGGGAAGATAACACGACGAATAGAGATTTAATGGCACAGAGTCGCATCAAATGGACCATGGACTATTGTGTGGCATACTTTTTCTCTGAACGCATTTACTTAGAAAAGAGACTTCGAGAACAGAGATTATTAGAATCCTGGGAGGGCTATGATTGTTCGCAATGTCTATATATTGAAGATGTACCCGAAAAAGTAAAAGTTTTAGATGTGGGTAGCTGTTTTAATCCATTCGGAAAATCGCAATATTTCGAAGTGACTGCAGTTGATTTATATCCCGCTACAAACGAAGTGCTTAAAGGTGATTTTTTAAAAATTCGAGTTAAAGATGGTCCAGATGCTAATAGTTTACGAATGTCCCATAATGAAGTTGTAGCTTTACCCAAAAATTACTATGAATGTGTAGTATTTAGTTTGTTACTCGAATATATACCCAGTTCGGACCAAAGGCTAGATTGCTGTCGAAAAGCTTACAACTTGCTTAAATATGAAGGTATCTTGGTAATTATTACGCCGGACTCCCAACATGTTGGCAAAAATGCTGCAATAATGAAAAATTGGCGTTATACTTTAGGTACTATAGGATTTACACGAATAAAATTTGAAAAGTTGCCTCATATAACTTGCATGGTTTACCGGAAATCTAGTGATGCGCGAATTGCAAAAAAATGGTCCGAACTCCATAAGGAACCAAATATGAGTTTAACCATTGATATACCACAAGATAATAAAATATTTAAAAAATAAGGTTAATGTGTGTTAAACATATTACCTCAGTAAACGCAGTAATATTGTATAAATAAAAACTAAACTGATTACCTAGCTGCATCACTACATCACTACTTTAACAACAGAAAATATAACGAAAGAAAATAGAACTTTCAACTTTTTGCACAAAACATGTTTTAATGAAAATATTGCAGTTTGAATGGTTTTTCAAACGCTTAATGTTGTGATGCATTTGCGAACAAGTTCTTCATAACAAATTGCAGATTTCCGCAGTATAAAGATGTTGTTCAAGCAAAATTTTTTAAATATTTGTAAAGCATTTCAATACACATACCCATATTTATATGTAATATACTTACATGTGTATGCAAGTTATTTGTAAGCAAATTATATAATTTGTATAATTATTATAACTATTTTTATTTTACGTTCCACATTAAAAAAAGGTTGTAAAAACATATGTATATGTATGTACAATGTTGACAATGTTCTTTGTTTCTCTGTTTATGGACTAGGCGCCCATTTATCTTTTGAAACACGTAGACGTTTCTTTCTCAACTTAAACTCTGCGTGATGCATTCGCTTGCAGTGAATGTACATATTAGACCTAGATTTAAAAGTATTTTGGCAATAATTACATTTATATAAATCCTCTCCAGTATGAGTGGCAATGTGCTCCTAGAAAATAAAGCAAAATTTGTGAAATTAGAGTTCATAACAACATTGACTGCATCGGGAAGGCAAATTTTTACAACAAAAAATTAAAATAAACAAAAAAAATGCACTTTACACTGTTTGCAAATGAAATTATTGGGTGGATGGTGTAATGCAGTGCATTGATGTATTTTCAAATAGATCTTTACTTTTAGTAGTGATGGCAGTTTCAAAACCTTCTGACACTCCAAACATTTATGATTCTTTTCCGATTTGTGTCTATAAATGATATGCTTCAATTTTGCTGCTCTTGTTGTCGATACGAAGCCACAAATTTCACAAGTATTTCTCTTTTTTTTATCAATTTTATGTATATTACGTTTGTGTTGCAGTAAATTCCCTCTGCCTTTGTACCAGTTCTTACAGTACTGACACTGCTGTGAAATTTGAGGGGGCTTGACACCATGTATTTCTATTTTGTGACGATTAAGTGAATGAACCAGTTTACCACATTCATCGCACACATTAGCTTTGTCTGTCATTATGACGGTTACAATGTTGAGTTTAAATAATGTACGTGGTTGGGAATCTGTAAATTGGGTAAATGTGTTTAAATTCACATTGTTTTGATGTTAGGAAGTATAAGTAAGCTACTGATTTTATTTATTTTCTTACAAGTAATACTTTTAGTTTACATAAATATTTTTATTTTTAAAAATAAGTGCATAGAAAAGACAAAAATCCTAGTTTTTAAAAGTATTACAGAATACATATGTATGTAAGTATATATATTTTTTCCTTCTTTACTTAAATAATTAAATTATGTACATACATATATAACATTATATTAAATTTGCAAAGCAAATTTTAATTCAAACGATGGCTAATCATTCTACTATATAACAGATTTAATAATAAAAAAAAAAAGACAAGCGCCTTTAATAAAAACTTTGAAAATGTTTAGAACTTTTAGCGAAACAAAAACTTTTTAAAATTAAAGGTTTAATAATGAATAAAAACTCCTTAAAAATTTCCTTTATTTTAAATTTATTGAAGCTTTAAATTAATTTCTTGAATATTTCTCTTTAGGGGGTTTTGTGCGATCTGCAATCCACTCTGCTCTATGAAAACGTCTACGATGATGAAACATATTCGCTTTGGATTTAAATGTTTTACCACAATTCACACAAGTATACAACGGTTCGCCCGTATGGGTGGCCATATGTTCCTGTAAAAAGTATTAGTTGAGTAAAAGCTACTTAAAGTAAATTTTCTACTTACCCTTATATCCTGAGGTCTCTTAAAGGCCTTCTCGCATAAATTACATTTATGTCTGCGCACAACATCATGATTAAAGAGTATGTGTTTCTTTAAGGCTTTCGCGGTGGTCGACACAAAACCACAAGTTGTACAACGATGCTCAATATCGTTGTTCGTATGCATATTACGTACATGATCTTGAACGCTTGATTTCGACGAGTACCACTTATTACAGAACGGACATTGTTCAGGTATTTTTTCGGGTTTCGGTTCGTTTAAATGTTCATGTTTATGATGGAGTTTTAATCGACATTTATCTCTAAATGTTTTACCGCATTTGTCGCAAATTACTATATTCTGTGGATCGTGTACATTTTGATGGCTAATCAAACATTTTGCAGTTGGAAACCTAAAATATTAAAAATACGTGAAATATATTTCAAAGTGGTTTTGATTTTATTAAGTTAAAAAATTAATACTTGAAAATTTTATTTAACATAGAAATTTCTTTACACATGTGAAATCAAGGTGCATTAGTTTATAAACTGATAGTGTTACGGTAACAAATACACATTGCAAAAACAACAGGCATTTTATTTTTGGTTAATGTTTGCGTTTGCATGCACATATGTATGTACATATGTTTGTATATAAACGCCAACAAATGCAACGAGAAAAAAAGTAAAAAAGGGCGCTGACATCAAAATTTTAAATATAAATATGAAAACTATTTTTTACATTTCCTTTTAAGAGATATTTCAAAATTTATTAAATAAATTCAACATATTAATAAATTGGTTAAACTATAAATTTCATTCATTAAACAAACTATGTATGTATAAATGTAGTTTTTTTTTAAATTAGTTTCTAACATTTATTGACGTCGACGACATCTTTGAAACACGCAGGCGTTTGTTTCTGTTCTCAAATTCTTCGGCATGTAAACGTTTGCAGTGATTATACATGTTTGATTTGGATTTGAAAGTCGTTGTGCAATAATCACATTTATACAAATCTACTCCAGTATGGGTGGCCATATGTTCCTAGAAAACGTAAAACAAAGTAGTGTTGAATTGTAATTTATTTTCTTCTTTTTTTAATTTATTTTCAAACTTACTTTTAATAATGACGGCACTTTAAAGGTCCTTTCACATACCGAACATTTATGACTCTTTTCCGATCTGTGCCTATAAATTATATGCTTTAATTTAGCTGATCTAGTTGTCGACACAAAGCCGCAAATTTCACAAACATTTCGCTTATGTTCAATATTATGTATATTTCGTATGTGTTGCTGTAAATTTCCTTTACCCTTGTACCAGTTGTTACAGTATTGACATTGCAATGGAAGCTTTGAGGGTTTAACACCATGTACAACCTTTTTGTGCTTATGCAACGTATTAAAGCTATAGACAATTTTACCACATTGATCACACATATAGGCTTTGGCTGGATTATGATGATGACTATGGTCATTTAAGCTGCGTTTCGTTGGGTATCTGCAAGTTTTTCAAATGTGGTTTTTGAGTGCACATAAATTTGATTATATTTGAAATTTGTCTAAATAGTTTTTTGTAATTGTTTTTTTTTTTATTTTCTTAATTCTAAAATGTAATATGAACATTTTTCAAAACTACATTTGTTACATTTTTTTAATGATGAAAATAACAATATTAAGAGATAATCCCTTTCGCACAGACTATTTTTAAACAAACAATAAAAAAAAAACAAATGTATCGTTATATTGCAAGCTAAATATAAAAACAATATTTATTGTGATTTGGCGAATAAAAAATAAAGAATTAAAAAAATATATATAAATTCACCATATTTATAATAAGTTTTTAATTAAAAAAACTTAACACAAATTATGTTTCATTTTCAAGTGCATCATTAACATGAACATAATTCCGCAATAAATGTTTGCTTCATATCAAGATATCAAAAATTGACAATTTTTAAGCAATATTTTCATTTGCAGTTTGTTTTTAACAAATTTTGATTAAAAAAGTATTTCCGTTATATTTGTAACTTATTTATTTTTATTAAAATCATAAAATAAGTACAAACAAAAGTACATACATTAATAAAATCAAAACTAATCATAATAATATCATAACTCAATACATACAGATCTATGTACGTAAATATTATGGACAGTCGGGCATTTTGATCAATAGTTCTCTTTCAGATTTTCCGCTATGAAAACGCCTTTTATGATGATAATAATTAGAATTCGACTTAAATGTCGCTTCACATTCGGCACATTTATACAATGACATGCCTGTGTGGGTGGCAATATGCTCCTATAAGAAGAAAAAACAAATAATTCACACATCAAGATAATACACATACATATGTACATAAATTCTTTGTTTTTGACATTTAATTACTTTCAATCCCAATGGCCTCTTAAAAGCCTTGTCACAAAAAGAGCACTTGTATTTTCTCTGCTTTTCATGGCGAAATATCTCGTGGACCCGTAATCCTTTGGCCGTTGTCGAAACGTGATTACAAATTTTACAACGATGCTCCAGTCCATTGTCATCATGTATATTTTTTACATGCGCCTTAAGACCCTTATTGCCTTTGAGCACTTTATAACAAATGGGACATTGTTGAGGTTCTATATCCTTGCATCGATTTTCGGAATGATGATATTCAATATGTTTTTTCAGGCTAAATTTATTTTTAAACGTATTACCGCAAATATCACATATAGAATTACAGATGCTACTGTGGACGAGCAAGTGTGCAGCAAGTTTACATTTGGTGGGGAATCTAAAAGCAAATAAAAGTTATGTAGCATAAAAATATTGATTGAAATGATATTTACAGAGCAGAGATTATTCCAATTATAGGCGTAATATTGACACATTCAAAGATTTTGTTGTCAAATCCTTCATAAAAAACATCTTCTCATCCGATATACATCTTATGCCACTTAATTTTTCAGCGATTCATAAAATCTAGCGCAATAAGAAAAAATTGCTTCAGCCTGATTTTGTAATTTTGCAGAAAAGCACTTTTTAATTTTTAAGTTGAGTAATAATTTGATTCCTTTTGTAGTTGTTATTTTCCCACGACCATTTATAAATTGAAAAACAAATCAAAAATGGTATTATTATTTTAATGATTTTTGATGGTTAAAAAAACATTCACAACATTTTTACATTAACACTTTCAGAAAAATCCCTCAAATATCGATTTTTCGCTCATATCTCGTTAATTGTCGGATTTTTGTGACTTTTAATAGCAAGAATCTGAGGGAAATTTCCGATTGTTTGATACCAGTAACGGGTCCGTACGACATCGATGGGCTGAGAAAACTTGACGGATAGACAGACATGGCTAAATCGTCTTCTCTATCTATAAGGATTCAAAATATATATACTTTATGAGGTCGCAAATGAATATTGTATTGTATTGTCACCTGTCATGAAGGGTATAACCCAACTTCTTTTGCTTGAAATAAATTTAAAGGGGTCTACACATGGTGTAACTACAGAATGTGATTGCGCTCCGGAGGACTTTTTATTAAAAAGTTTGAAAATTTAAAAATGGGGGAGAAGATAAAATGTATAAAAACGTTTCAAAATGCCACCTATATAAATGCACCATGGGTCTACAATATTAATTTTATTATTACATATTTTTTGTTAAAATTATTTTTCTAATCTTTTGAAAATTTGTAAATCCTTCATAAAACAGACCCTAAATAAAATAAAAACAAACAAATAAAATTTTATAAATATTTTGGTATATAACAACAATGATTACTTTAATTCACTCAAAGTACAGAACAAAAGGCGGGTCCAAATGTTTTTTTTAAACGTAGAATCTAATTTTTACGCCATCATGGCTTCGGTCATACCGTAACTGCATAAAGAAATTCAACAAACACAAAAGCGTTGAGGAAGACCCAAAAGCATAATGAAGCAACAAAAAAACAAACGATGCATATTAAAAATAATACAAAAACAATTTTAAATAATTTTTAACTTTCATAAATATAAACAACTTACGTCTATTTGCCCATAAAAAACAGGTTTGGCTATTAAACATCTCAAAATATTTAAATCTTAACCAAGTTTATTATTAAGACGGCTTAAAACAAATATGTTATGCCATAATAAATAATAATTCGTCCATATATCGTCATGTTAAAGAACAATTATTAATATAACTTGTTCTTCCCCTAAATCTTTGGTTTCTAGACCAAATCTTTTCAACATGTTACTTAAATACTCGATACAATAAAAATAAAAGGAGTCCCACCACTTAATATACATACAAATGAGTTGTCGATTTCTGCAGTATTGCAAACAGATTTTTTTTTTTTAATTTTAATTTGATTTTTGTCATGCTTTAATATTTTATTATAAAACAATTTATGCGATTGTAACACCATTTCTCCAATAACACAACACTATTATCTTTTTGCAAACAAACATACATAGAAAAAGTTTGTTTCAATTTAAATCATTTTTGTTATAACTTTAACTATTGCAAACCAAATTGAACGGCTGTTAAAATGTGTGAATTTAACATAGAGGAATTTGCTTGTAATTCTGAATTTACATTGATTTCCGATGAAACCAAAGTAACATTATCGTTTAATTCACTTGTTGATGAATCGATGAAACGTCTTTTGATGCGCACTTTATTTGCAGCGCCCTTTTTAGCTTGTTTTATAATATTTGGTGGCATAGCTTGCTGTTTGTAAGCAGCATATTCGGCCTTATGTAAACGCTGACGATGTTTATACATATTAGCACTTGATGAAAATGTCATGGGGCAGTTGGGACAAGTATATAAAGCTTCGCCTGTGTGCACGGAAATATGTTCCTGTGAAATAATAGCAGAAAATTATCAATCTATGTACATACATACATACATACATACATACATACATATATGTAATAGGTTTTTTTTTTACAATATTACTTACCCTTAAATCTTGACCCCGTTTAAAAGCCTTATCGCACATATTGCATTTGAATTTCTTTTCACACTTATGATTTAGATAGATATGCCGCTTAAGGGCACGCTGTGTGGTCGACACTTTATTACAAATATTACAACGATGTTCTTGATTTACATTATTGTGCATATTTTTCATATGGGTCTTTAGTCCAGACAAGTTACGATACCAAGTATTACAAATGTTACATTGTTGAGGTTCTGGTTTTAACTCAGAATGTTCAGACTCTTCGTGTTTTTTCATATTGTAATTATTTCTAAAGGTTTTACCGCATTTATCACATATTTGCCGTTTTGCTGGATCATGACTATGCATGTGTTCACGTAATTTACTTTCAGAAGGTAATCTGAAAATAAAATCATTTACGTTTCTATAAATGTAGTAAGTTTTAAACAGTATTTAGGAATTGTGTGAAATTTCTCTTACCCTAAGTGGCTTTTTGTTTGCAAATGCATTAGAGTTCACCAAACACAATAGACTTTTTTTTTTTTGTTAAATTTCTTAATATTTCAGGGTTTTTGACTTAAAACATACAATTAAGAAATAATATAGTGCCGCCCACTGTGAATTATTAAAAAATTGGATTTTTAAATTTTGAATAAAGTACACACAATTAACGAACCGAGATGATTTGCATGGGTCTTTCGTAAATAATTTATATTTTGTATTGAAAAATCTTTCAAATTGGTTTAAAAAATGTTTAAAACATATTTTTACACTTTCTTCTCAATGTTACATTTAAAGATACATACTTTGTTTGTAAATAAGTCAAAAGAACTTTACTTTTATTTGTTGACTGCAGTTTTATCTAAGTGTAATAGCAGCTCCCAAAAGGTTTGCTCTTCTCTTCAAATATTCAAGTTTATGGCTGACGTACACAGCCATTTAGCCAGAATGCAGGTTATCATTTCACAAATTTGTTTCTGTTTGTAGGCTGAATCTTTTCACAAAAAGCAACACTTTTACACGAATTATATTTTGTTTGTAAAAACAAATTATATTTAAGTCTTAACCATCTATTAGATACATACCACAATTTGTCCGATATTTGTATTTTGTTGTTCTTATAAAAAAGTTTAACCCAAAAAAATTTTTAGATGAATTTATGCTAAAAAATTAAAAAAAAATTTTTGTGTAATTTTCGTATACGAAAAGCTGAGGGTTTGCGCAAAATATCCAGTATTTTTCTACTCCTCCCATAAGTGACACAAGGGTACACAGACGAAAGTTTTCCATTCAGTTTGTAATTTTTACAATATTCATTGATTGATAAATTTATAAATCATTTATGAATAAGGGGTTAATCTTTATTCAAAGATATTCTTTTCAATTCTTTTTAGTAAAGAGAATAATTGTTTTTGGTGTTCGAGTGTGCATAAATCATACACATTACAACAAACTAAAGTTATTTTTGTTTAAGATAAACGGCAAACGCCAAATGTTTTTTTTTTAACACAATACGGATATTCGTTTAATCGCTTAAATGCCTCTGATACCTCTTATACCTCATAAACTTTAAATTTTATATAAAAGTTTAAGAGTTTAGTGGCAGCATTTAAGCGATTAAACTAATACCCCTATTGTCTTCCTTATGTAAAATATTTTCTAGTAAAATTTCCAACACTTATTTACTACTTTACTTTTTTCTGTTGAAAAACTAAAATACGCAATTAAAGTTTTAAATTGAATATAAGTATATAAACATATAAGCACTACTTTACATACTTACACATATACTTAATACTACATAGATAGGTATATGCATATAAAACTAAATTTATAAATTTTTTTCATTTCCCAACAATTTTAATCGGGTAATTTCGTCAAAGTAGAAGTCATTGCACTGTATGGTAATGTCAAAATATTCTGAGGATTTAATAAAGCAGTAGTTGGTGGTATTGGGATTTCAGCCGACTGAGATTCAACAATCATGCGTCTTTTGGTACGCACTGTATTCGGTATAGATTTTGCTTGTTTTATGATATTTAATGCTAAGGGCTGTTGTTTGTGAGCCGCATATTCGGCCTTGTGTAAACGTTGACGATGTTTATACATATTAGCGCTAGAAGAAAATGTCATGGGACAGTTAGGACATGTGTACAATGCTTCGCCGGTATGTACAGAGATGTGCTCCTAAAATGTATAAACATTAATTTCAAGTGAAAGATTACTTTAGAAAATAATAATGTTTTACCCGCAAATCTTGTTCCCGCTTAAAGGCCTTCTCACACATGTGACACTTGTATTTTCGTTCACATTCGTGATTTAAATAAATGTGTCTTCTGAGCGCTCGGGCATTTGTCGACACTTTATTACAGATTTGACAACGGTGTTCACCGCCAACATTTTCATGCATAAATTTCATGTGCGTCCGCAAGCCAGACATGTTGCGATACCATGTATTACAAATTTGACACTGTTGTGGTTCTGGTTTCACCTCGGAATGTTCGGCATCGACATGTTTTCGCATACTTGAATTGCATGCAAAGGTTTTCCCACATTGATCGCATATTTTTTGTCTATTCATATCATGACAATACATGTGTTTACGTAGTTTGGCTTTAGATGGCCATCTAATCGTGATGTTGCAAAGAAATAAATTAAAAGAAAATTATTTACAGAAATATATAGTTTTTTTATTAAAATTTTTCTCTTACCCTAAGTGGCTTTGGTAGAGATGATTTCGAAGAAGCTTTACACAATGTTCTATGTATTATTATTTAAACAAATTTTTTTAAACTTTTACACAAAATGTACGGGGCAACTAACTGTTAGTTGCGATTTTAACTTGGTTACGCGTTTTTGGAAATTTGTAAACTAATTTTTATTTACATATAATCGAATACATAAATGTTGTCATTTCGTTTGTAACACGACAAAAAATCAAAGACCCCAAAAATTATATATTCTAGGTAAGTATGTATGTAATTCTAAGACGACGATAAAATAATGTAATAACCATGATAGGGCCCCAGAAAAATAATGATTTGGCAAAAAAACAAGTATACATATAAATATATGTTTTTGGATAGAGCTGCTGTTAGGGTAAAAGATAAAGATTTAATTGGTAAAATATTAAAATTGTGTCAATCTGTCCGGTGGTTAATAAAATCACTGTAAAACATAAGAACACGGATCTTAAAAGATGAAATATGAAATGAATACGCCAACTACTGTTATAAATTCTTAAAATAGTTGTTTCTAAAGGGTCATTTAAGTACTTTAGAAAACACTTTTTTAATTATCAGGAGCCGCATTACGGTATTCGTGATCGAATAACCTTTCGTATTAAATAATATTTCGTTACGTATCGAATGAATACATAGATTACTGCATTTGATAGCTCACGTATCAAAATTAAAATAAAATGTACAAGATTTTTTAAAACATGTTTTGGTGAAATAATCTAATTTTTTTT
>NDXZ01032938.1:0-14154 GCA_003055125.1 Paykullia maculata
GCAAATGAATATTGTAGAAATTAAAAACAGAATGACAAACTTGTATATACCCATACAACCTGAGGTGAAGGATATCAAAATAATATTTCTTTAAAACAAGTCAGATAAAAGATTGATCATAAACATAAAATCATCTTCATTTCAACATTAATTTAATTTTTGCTTTCTTCAAGATTACTTTTTATTATTTTTTTTATTATATTATAATAAATTTATTATATAATAATAAGTTATCGCTAGAAGCGATAAACAAAAGAAATAAAATACTTGAAAGACTGATACAAAAACATAAAACCTTAGGTGGTTGTAGCATAAAATCTAACTCTTAAAAATCACCTTAACGTTAAAAAAATATCGAAAATACATATTTTATATTATTGTCAAAACGGAGTCATGAGACTCTACTTGGCAGTTTGCGAGTGTGGCAAACTACCACTTAAACCAACCAACATATAATATAAATTTGACTGATTAATGTCGGATTCGTAATATAAATATAAGCATAAATTGTTTTACATGCTATAGTGTAGGGTCGACTTTGAACGACTGTCATTTTGTAGTATATTTTTCTTAAGAAATGTATATGCTCAGTTAGTGTGATGTAACATGTGAACATGTAAATTTAGTTTTTTGGTTTAGAAGCCCATAAATCACGTGTACCTGCTAGCAATTAAGCACAGAGTTATCAATATTAAGCCAAATTTTCATAAAACGTTTATGGAACACATTATGAATTATGTGCATTTTCGTAAAATTAGCAGGTCGGTCATATAGTTTACTTTTAACGTAACTCTTTGTCACGGGCTTTTTAAAACAATTAATATCAAAATAGCTTTTTAACCAAATTTCGAAACTTCAAAAATTCTATTGTTGTCTTTTTTAAGGAAAAAATGTATATTTCAATGTTAAACATCTAAGTGCGCAATAAAATTAATTGTTATCGTTTGCTATCAGTATATCTTTGTTACTTTTTTTCTAATATCCTATCGTTTGAATAAGGAAGGGTTGCCAAGTACTTTCTTTGCTGTCGACCCCAAAAAAAATATCGAAAAAAAAATCCCAAACAACTCCAAAATATTAAAAAAAGTACATTTTTAAAAAAATAAGACAATTTTTGCAAATGCTAATGAAATTTTTGAGTTTTATTTAAATAAAAAAAATTTAAAAATTTCTTTAAACTGCAATTTTTGAGTTTTATTTAAATAAAAAAAATTTAAAAATTTCTATAAACTGCATTAATGGATCACACACATATGCTATGCTGTTTGATATGTATTAATGGATTTAAAATTATTCTAATGATGTTTCATTCAACTCGTGGAGTTAAATTAATAAAATCTTAAATATATCATTACCGCCTACACTTGCAAAAACCCTTTGAATATTTTAACAATCTTATATTCCTTTTATACTTAAAAGTTAATCATTGTACGTTTTAATATTTCCCGATATTTGTATTTAATGTTGACTAATCATGTCAACACTCGCCCACATCTATTCATTCAAATTCATAACTTCATGTTACAAGTGGCACGTGCTTATTAATGATAAGAGTTTATTATCATATGTCAGAATTTTTATACATAAATGTTTTTGTTGTTTTTTGTTTGTTGTTATTTATTTAATTGTTTTTGTTTTGATAGCAAATATTTATCTATATTTTTTGCACTGAACATGAATGGCATAAATTCAGTAGATAAAAACGATAAGAGTTGAAGTGAAGGCTATAGATGTTTGTTAAACCTTGAGTACATTTATTTTCTAATGATCTAACAGTGTATATACGAAAAAAAATCATTAAGGGTTCGTTAAAAAAAGAATGAGAGAAAATTTTGTTTTTAATTAACATCAATCACAGAAACATATACATCAATATTTTCTGAGCAAACAGATGTTAAGCAGTGTTTACGGAAATGTTAAACCTAACATCCACTAACTAAATTAATCATAACTATTTATTAAATACTGACTTTAGTTTGAAAATTAAAAAAAAAAAAAATCTGTAGTTGAAATCATAAATTTGGATTCTTAAAATTTAATATTGCAATGGGCGAAAGCACTAGAATCAAAATTTGCTTATCGTGTGGAGATTAGTTTAATCTATAAAATAAACACAACCCAAAAAGAGTTTAAAACTTTGATTTAAATACCTTAGCCGGCTCCACACTATTATACAAAGTATAACGACATGTCAAAATTTAAAATAAAATCAGAAAGTGTAATAAAATGAAGACAATACGTATAGAAGTTTGATAGTCGTATGGCGTATTGTATTAGTGTTGTGTTTCTTTTCATTTTATTTGAAGTGGGATAGTGTAATGAGAAAAATTTCTATATGATTATTTGACAATCAGACTACCAATAATTTTATTTTGCTCTTACAAAAACCAATGAAACATGTTCTACGACTTGTAGAATGGTGTGAAGCCACCTTTAGTGGAATATCTTATAAACTTTAAAATTTTGATAACGAAAACCCTTTAAATCTTTTGAAAAACCGTCGTGAAGCAAACAAATTTTCGTATGGAATATTTCTTTTATTAAATAAATTATAAAATTATCAAAAAAATACCTATAAAAAGGAAAAGGGACCAGAAACATTATTTGGCCAAACATAAATTCTTTTAATGCAGAATGTTTAGCTAAATGAGAGTTTTATTAAAAATCCATTGTTAATACTGGTAATTAGCAATAAAAGCAATATAAAACTACTTGGGTTTTAGGAATTTATATACTAATTGTAATTTTACAGCTTAAATTGTTTCGTGAAAATTCGTTTAAAATATATTTTTTTTTGCTTATAACCTTATTTAACTTATGAAGAACCATATCTGACTTAACTATATAAGACCATGCGAAAATAATTTTTTTTATTACAAACAAAAACAATCCTAAAGTGTTAAAGCAAGAATTTAATTAAAAGATTAAAATAACAATGTGTTAGTTTTAAGTCAAAATAATATATTTTTAATTTTTTCTCCAGCTTTGTAATTCCTAGCTTTAGTATTAAATTAACAAAAATCTTTTAATCCCTTAATAAATGAAAAACTGTTCAATAAATCTGTTCATCGTGTTTCCTACTCAATTAAAAACAAATGACTTTAATACAAAATCCCTAAGCAATAAGAACATCAATATCATTCCATTAAGTACTTTCGCTTTCATTATTAATTTTTGGAATAGGCAAAGGAATAAGTTTTTTTCGTAAGCTACTTTATATTCAACTAAAACACTTAAGTGTTAATATATTTGCTGTTATTTAATGAAATATTTTTTTTTATGTTTGCTATAGCTTTTGTATATCTAAAAACATATTTTCATTGTCAAAAATCCTTCAATCCCTTAGTCGTTAAAATTTACTATTCAATAGGTTTCCCTCTCTATCATGAATAAAGAATATCTCAACAATAAAAACGACAGCGGCATTTATAGACTTAACAATGGCTGAGCGCTTTTACTGCATTTTGTGTTATAAAAATCAATAATTGCAACATAAAACTATTTAAGTTTAAGAAAGGCTGAAGAAAAAAACGTTTTAATCGCACCTATAACCACAAAGATAAAAGAAAGAAGAACTGTTACTTATTATAACCGCAGAAAGTTAATCATTACATATACATACATATGTATGTTTGACTCACATGCAGTGTTATCAGTTTGGAGTTTTTAAAGTCAGACTTAGCTTTTTTATTTCTGTAAATAAAATAGGCTGAAAAAACCCAATAGACGTTAACGAAATTTAAGATCTAAACATAAACTAAAACCACTTTACATATGTATATGTAAACAAAATATATATAAAGTTAAGGTTGTTTTAACTCCCAGTTACTCTTCATTAGAAAATAAAAACAGCTCCCACTAAACACTAATGCGCTATTAGTTGGTAAACTTTAGTTAACTAGTGGTAGCCTTAATCGCTGTTATTAGAAACTGCCCCCCAAGTGTTTTGCAGAAAAATGGTTCGAGCTTATTTTAATTTTTTTACAACAATGTCACTGTCAGATTATGAAAAGACAGCTTTATAGAATTATTGACTGCAAGAAAATCATAGAAATATATTTATCCACATAAGCAACTGTTTTAATATTATTAGGTTCAAAAAATAAAAGTTAAATATGTCAATAATAGGTTATTCATTTAATCGTTTAAATGCTTCTTATTCCTCTTAAACTTTTAAACTTGTGTATAATATTTACAGTTGAAGAGGTAGAGGAGTAATTAAGCGATTACACGAATGTCCCTAACGAAAACGAAACAATTATTTAAAGTTCTACAAAAAAACTCCCCATTGTCTACAGTACTTTTCCTAAATTTATTATTTTTGACATCAACCCTCTATAAACAAAAAAACTTTTTTAGTAAAGACAACCAAAAAGTTCCACAATTTATTTGTATAACAATTTCTTTTATATAATTTTCAGTTTCATTTATTTGCCACTTAGTGCAGACATTTTATATCATGGATATTGTTATACGTGAAGAAGACATTTCGTTGGGCCAAGTTGGCATCTATGCATCCTTATCGTTTCTAGTTGTTTCTGTGTTGGGCTTAGGATTTTATGCCACTTGTTCGAGAAGATATCGTTTAAATTGGTTTGAGAAAAATCTGCTGGAATCAGCCGGTAACAAAGATGGCGAAGCCGATTGTAGAGATGCTTTGGTGGCAACGGCTTCGGGTTATAATGTGGACAACATCAGTGAATGTTCCCGGTCGATTGCTAAGGGCAATGTTACACCCTCCTCCATTAATACCGATGATGCTACTTTTTGGGTGCCACCACCTGCAAAGACCATACAACAGCAGGTTTCCTCTTCGGCCGATGAATCGCCACCTTCTACACCCAACTCACCTACTGGCAGCTTAAAATCGAATTCTTTGTCTGTGTCGTCATGTGTTTCCGTACCCATAGCTCGTTCAGACAAACATGTTGTTTTGGCCACGAATCCCACACGACCCAAGGTTTCATCGATGAATGCAAAATTGGATCATACCAAATTCGATACGGCATTATATAGAACGGTAGGCAAATACGTTTGTAAATTTAATTAAAATTTTTAAATATAAAAAACATTTTTTCCTTATTCTAGAACTCTTTACAAAAGGGACCCATCCAAAGTGAGGACATTAAGGGCAGTATTTTTGTCAGCATAGTTTATGATCCTAATGCTGGCATATTGTCAGTTCGCTTAATTGAGGTAAATTTTCTCTAATTTTTTGATTTTGTAAATGGAAATAATAATTATTTTTTGAATTTGTTTTCAAGGCTCAAAATTTGCAACCTCGTGATTTTAGTGGTACTGCAGATCCTTATGCTAAAATTCGTTTGTTGCCAGAAAAGAAGAACTTCTGGCAGACGCGTATACATAAGAAGACTTTAAATCCAGGTTTGTTTCACATTTTCACATTTGTTTTTATGAATTAGAATAGAAAGAGAGTTAGAAGACGTTCAAATACATAATAATATCAAAAGCTTAGTGAATGTCCCACTTAAACGAGTCATACTTATTTTATAATTATTTCAGTTTTTGATGAGGACTTTGTTTTTGAGGAAAATCTAAAGGCAATTGATAAACGCACCATAGAAATTTTATTATACGATTTTGATGCCTACTCCCGTCACGTTTGTATTGGGGGAGCACAAATACCACTGGCTAATTTGGATTTGACTAAAAAGGAGAAATTCTGGACACCTTTGGGAACTTGTGCGGAGCAAGTATGAAATAAAAACAAAGTAAAACATTAATTAAAAAAATAAAACAAATAATAATTCTTGTAGGATATGAAAGTCGATTTGGGTGATGTCATGATGACTTTGGCCTATTTACCCTCTGCAGAACGTTTAACTGTGGTTATTATAAAGGCTAGAAACTTAAGGATTGTAGATGATTCACGCAATTCTTCCGATCCTTATATAAAGGTGACCCTTATGTCGCCGGGTAAAAAGAACAAAAAACGTAAGACGGCTGTAATACGCAACAGTATTAATCCGGTTTACAATGAGGCTCTAACATTTGATGTTAACAAGGAGTCATTGAAAAATGCAACCATAGAGTTGCAGGTGGTACATGATGGTTTACTGGGTAAGATGTTGAGATTAAACATATATTTTCTTAACAGTTAAATACATTTTTATTATTTGTTTTTAGGATCCAATGAAATTTTGGGTAAAGCTTTAATAGGTTCCGGCCCCAATATACGTGCAGATGAGAAATTTTTCTTTGAAGAAATGTTTCGCTCAAAAAATGCCACTGCCCAATGGGTACCACTGCAAGATGTTAGTAATAATCGCAGTAACAGTGGAAACTAAGATGGAACCTGTGTAATTATTTGAATTATAAGCCGTGGCTTATGTCCTTACTAAACCAGTGTTTCTAACTAAAGTGTAAAACGTAGAAAATCTTCCACATTATTTGCTGTCTACAATAGTTTGAGGGTCTTTGCTGCTATTACAACCATTGCTGTTAAATTGTTTTTATAACAGTATGTTGTATGGATTTGTTTAACAGCTCAGTTAACATTCATGATAACATTTAGTCTCTTTTTTAACCAAACAAACGTAAATAATGGACAAATACATTTTAACAGAAAATTAAGGATTTTTGCAGGGATATTTAAAATTCAAATTAAAGAGAAAAATTATAAATTATACTATAAAACAATTATTGAATGTGCTTTAATCTCGCAAATCGTAAAACAATTTGAATTGGAATTTTTATAAATAAAAATGGTTTTTTGCTATTAATGTTTATAAATTTATTACCCCAACTTAATCATTCATACTTATAAAATAAATGTTTTTACGTAGTAGCATTTGTATAAAATATAAAAATATTTAAACCAATTTGTATCTTAATGTCAATGAGTACCTAAACATAGTTAAACTTCTTGTAATTTTAAATAATGTATATCAAAAACTTAACAGTATTTTGTCAGCATATTCTGAACTATGATGATTGAAAAAAAGAAAAATGTTTTTTACTTGATTTTTTTTTTTGTTTGTTATATTTAAGTTAAGTAACACAATTAAAAAAATATTTAAATATTTAGACAAATATTTGCCAGTACTTAAGACTAGTCTAAATTCATTTATAAAAATATATATAAAAAAATGGTATCTCTTATACAATATAATTGAATGAAATACATACACAGATACTACAAGAACATACTTAACTATACATACATACATTATAAATATATCAAAATAATATTAATATTATTATATTAACACGCATATATATTTATATTTATTATAAATGTTGAATACAATATCAAAATCTATTAAAATTAATTCGTATGAAAAATATTTTAAACGTAGTTTTTTAACAATCATTTTGTATTGGAAAGTAATAAAATAGTTTTGTGTTAAGTACATCTTTAGTTTAACAATTCTATAAATAAGCCGCATTCAATAATTTTTATTCACCCCTATTCTGCATTTCGATTCGAACGGAAATTTTTTCCGATTGGAAACATTGGTATTCTGCGTTTTGATTCGTTTAGAATTTTTACGATTGTGTGTATTCTGCATTACGAGCGTAGGCACGTTTTTGTAAATTGTTTATTGAACTACTGTTTTGTTGCACGAAATTTAACTTTTTTATTAACATTTTTATTTTTCTGTTTACATTTCACACGTTCCCAAGCGAAACAGCTACTTTTGAAATACTGTTAGTCTTTTTGTTTTTCGTACGATTTAGTTTTTGTTGGAATACCTTTTTTCCGTATTTGCGTAACTGAATGCGGAAACGGAATCGAAATGCAGAATATGGGAGATTGAAAAAAGGATTAAAAGATGTTGTTGTGGTGTCATATTTTTATGATACATTCTTTTTTAAATTTTCATCCCTTATATGAAAAACACAAAAATGATCCTGAGAGTATCTTAGATAAAGATGTAAACCAGATTCGATTACTTAATGAAGCTTTGGACGTATAAAACGTTGAGGGGTTTTTTTTTATTAGTAATAACTTTTAATTGAAATAAAACACAAACAAATTGTGTTAATTGAAATGAATTTGCTTTTATTCAAAAGATAATTTTTTGCTATTGTTGTGTAAATATTTTTTTTGGCATATTTTTGGCTTCTCGACTGGCTCGGAGAAAGTCCAATTTTCGACCACTTTTTTGAGGTTTTATTTTAGCAATATATTGTTTCCTTTCAAGGTGTCAATCGCCTATGACTTATTAGCATAGCATAATATTAAAGGCTTACAGTAAACGGCTACAGCATGCAAAGTTATTTGTATACCAAATGTTCCTCGTTTTATGTGCGCGGCAAACAAAAAAAAACACCTTCTAATGTGCTGCAAGGTATCTTATGGAAGTTACGTTGAAAACAAGAATTTTCGCACTTAATATCTAGTTAAAACGTTGACAACAGTATATAAGTATATTATATATTTCTTCTTAACTCCTTTAGGTGTTAAAGAAAATTTCAAATACATATTTCAATTTTCACGTAAGCTTAATTTTAAATTTAAGATCTTTTAGTTTTATATCATATTCAGTACGAATATAAAGTTGGTGATTCCGTTTTGAGAATAAATACAAAACTTTATGTAGTTTTGTTCTTATTGTTTTTAGTTCGACTTATCTTCTGAGCATTGAAATTAATTTTGTTTTACATAAAACAAACGAAATGATTTCAAATGCAAGATTTTGTTTTAAAAGATTTTAATTCTACTGACATAAATATTATATTAAATGAATTAGAAAGCGACGAAAAAGATTTTATCCACTCTGATGACGATGAAAAATATATTCCACCGCAAAACGAAATAGCATTGGAAGCTTCAGACACTGAAGTGGCAGGTTCTATAGAAGTTAATAAAGAATCGTTTGCCCAAGAAGAGAGTGACGATTGTGAGAATGATGAAATTCAGACAAAAGGCGAACTTTGTGATAAAGACAGAACTAGCTGGCAACTAACCCAATTTCCAGAATCCCAGACTGTAAAAACTAAGTTTATTATTAGCCAAAGAAATTTTTGAAAGTATTTTTTCAAATAAATTGTGGGACATAATTTTTAGAGAAACAAATCGTAAAGGCGTAAAGGACAGCAAATTATAACAGAATATAATACAAAAAACGGTATTTTGGTTTACTGGAAACGCACTAATTTACCATTGCATCGAGCTGCAATGTCACAAAATGGATTCAGAATGCATTTATCCTATATACGTTTTGTTAATAGTGTAACTCGGGATTGTATCGGCAGTTTAAAGCCAATCTGCCATGAACAATTGATCAGTCGACCAACGTGTATAAACTGCTCAATAATTTTGTTTTTTTTTATGTTTCTGTTTTCTTAATTCATGAAATAAATTGTTTACATTTATATTCAATTTCGACTTTTATTTATTTATGGAAAATTACTAACAACTTCGAAAAATATACTTACAATGGCTGCATTCCTATATAAAATACGTACAGTTACCTAAGTACCTTGGTGCACAGTTAAAGGTGTTAAAAGTAAATTGATCCCTCACGCAAATTACAACAAAAAAAAAAATTTTTTTTTAAGTTCGTATTTCTCAAGAAGTTTCAGATTGCATTTTATCAATTTCAATAAAAAAATTTTGCTTGAGAACGCCAAAGGTATCCGGGTTCCTAGGTGCGCACATAAGGGTTAGGAGAGTTTCCCATTATGGTGCAACAATGTCAGTGATCAGGCCCTGTAGAGGTCACCATTAACAGTAAAATTCTAGCCAGCATCGTTTTTTTTTTAAATATGGACTGAAGATTTCACGGGCCCATTAAGAACACCAAACAGTGACTATTTCTTTAATGTAATGATTTTTCGGTAATGCCTTGTGGCAGTTTTGATTATTGACGTTCCCATTCACCCAGAAATAAGCTGCATTGCTAAACTTGAATTTCATTGTAAAATTCGGAATTATAGCCAAATGTATGTCGTGCCCTCTGAGCCAGACGGGGTATTTTAAAATAGGAATGTATGGAACAAATCGAAACAGAAATAGTTTAAGAGTCCATTAATTGCAAATAACAATATCTAAAATATTAATGGCCTTAATTGTCGTTAGTTTAAAAGCAAACCATCTAATAATTTTAAAAAATTTATTAAGCAAATTTTTGTAAAAATATTTTGTTTCTAAACCTTTAATTAATTTAACAAATAATTCAACAATAACTTCTTCTTTTTGTTAATGTTTTATTTAGCTTTATTAACGTTTTCTTAACGTAAATGATTTGTCAGCATTATCATATTTATTACACTTTCCTCACATAAAATGTTTTTAAAACAACCAATTTTTTTAGAAATTTATTATAAAATTTTTGCTTGATATTTTCTATAGATTATGTCCAATTCAGTTCTGTAGAGTATAAAGTATCTCTTGCAACATGTCTCTAATTGTTTAATGTAATTTTCTCACTTTTTCTAGCCTCATGCCTCTTCTTGTGTTTATTGTCTCTTGCTTTGTCTTTAACTATTGACACCATAAACCAGACGGAAGATGCTCGACCTTAAATGGCTTAGAACAGTGACAGGGCTCGATTACATTGTTTCGCTCTTTTAGGTTTCAATTTATGTCGTTGCTTTTAACTTAAAATTCGTTGTAGTTGTTTAACTTCAAGTGATAAACTGGAAAAACAACTCAAGCAAAGTTTTATTCAATTTTAACAATCTTGAAGTAAATTCACTTACAATTTTCCTAATATCCTTTGTGTTTTCCTTAATTTTTTTCTTTTATTTTATTTTTTCTTTGACAATGTCTTGATACCAAAAGCAACGGATGAAAATATTTTGTGAAAATAAATTTTTTCTGAACAAAGACGTGGCCTTTGGCTAAACTTTAAGCCACTGAAAAACATGTTTGAATGACATAAATATATATATATATATAATCGAACAATAAGGTGGTTTGGTTTTATTATTATGGAAGTAAAAATTATGCTGCACTTTGAAAAGATGGAAAAAATATGTCAATGATTTTTAAAATTCTTAACTATCAATCGTTTGTTATAAAATCGATTTAGAATTTGTGCCTGCATTTGTATAGCTTAAGACAAAACAACAGAGCATTTAAGCGCAAAAACAGCAAATGACAATTATGCGCAAAGACAAAAAGATACAGACAGCTAAACTGACACCAATAGATAAACTGTTGTTAATACTTGAAGCAAAAGGCAATAAGAAAGAAAGAAATATTAAAGTATTGTTATGAAACCTACAAACTTAGAAAATAAAAGGAGCTGCAGAATAACCCAAAAGTTAAATTTAAATCTTAAAGAAAACCAAAAAAACAACACTTATTTTACTTGAAATTGTATTATCCCTACGATAACTTAAGTAAGTCAGTTTTGAATTGTTTTTTTTTTGTTCTTGTCGATGCACACAACAATCAGTTGATGTAACGTTGGTTTTTTTTCTCCTTATTTGTGCTATCTACGTACTTGTATGTAGGGGAGTGTATGTAAATGAGTGTATGCAGGGGAGTGTATTCCTGACGATGCTGACGTGATTGGGTTACACGCGCTATTTCCCTACAAACACACCCATTCACTTCCACACATACATACGTGATGTTGGAAAGTCTTTAGATGCGGTTTGCTTCAAAAATAGCTGTCATGACTGCTAACCAAAGTATATCACAACATTTATCGACAGCAAAATCATCTGACAAACGCATTTGCACATTTAACAATGATTTTAATGTCATCGGACCAAATAATCACACAATATTTCTTTTGTATTAATACGGATTCTTGTATCTTCTTTGTTCTCATAAATGCGGTAAAAATACACATGACCTGATTCATGTTTTCTTTTAAGTTTAGAAACGAACTTGATAATCATATCAATTTCGAAATGAAACATCTAATGCAAAAATTGTTAAAATTGGTCAACTGTGACCAGGTAATACATAACAGCATAATGGATAAACATGATGATGAGAACATTTGTTAAACATAATTTCTATGCAGATAACGTTTTCATAATTCTATATATTATTATTATTATGATATAGCGAAAATATGTAACTACTAATTACATTTCCACAAAAAAAAATGTCAAAAAGAATTTATTGAAGTTTTTAATTTATACCAAGTTTTTTAGAACAGTATCTGTTTTTGGTTAATCTAACAGTTTTATGAGCTCTAGCGGTACATCTTTACATTAGTTGAAGAAATTTAATGTACAACTGAAGGTAGGATATTAATTGTCTGACCATAGTGTAACGAAATAGTCTTAGATACAGAGTTGTTAAGTTTTTTTATATCTGTTTCACAACGGAACTTATGCATACATGCAATCAATTCATTTCACCTTTTTGATGTAGGACACACGTTTAAAATTATTTGCAATAAAATAACTCTTGACTTGTAAGCCCAAATGTTTATTGTTTAAAAACAAACAACATGTAGAATATAAAAGAAGGAAAATAAGAAACAAATAAAACAAAACAAAAATACAGATATCAATAATAAACAATAACCAATTTTAAGTCTTTATTTTTTTTCTTTTTGTTGGCAAAAAACTCTATACATTAGAAAAACCTGCATTGAGGAAATAAATAATTAAAATCTACTTAAAAATCTTTAGTTGGTTTTTTCCCCTTTTTTTTCTATCTACATATACATTCATATATGTTTAAAAATAAGATTAAATACTTTGTATATTTCGAAAGCAGAAAAAAGAAAACTAGAAACAGCACATGATACTTTCTTTTTTCAATTAAAGAACTTTTTTTTAATATTATTTCTTACCCTATTTTCTTTTGGTAAGTTTCATCTGGTTATTTGAAGATTTAAGTGTGTTTTCTATTTCTTATGTTTCAATTAAGCTTTTCTGTTTAATGATGAACTATGTTTTGTACCATATAACTAGTTAAAAATCATAAAACATAATATATAAAAAGCAAATTATAAGTTTTAAGTTAAGTTATTATCATAAAGTAATTTGATATGAAATGTATAAAACACACAAAATAATAAATTTTTTTTGGAAGTCTAATAGAGGGTAACTAGGAGTGGGGTGTTTTTGATAAACCATAATAAAAAATCATCTGCCTTTGGTGTAGCAGAGTTCCTACTCATTAATTATATTCAATAACACAACTAAATATATAAAAAAATCTCATGTGACATTGCCTTCTAAATTGCATGTAATGGAAATAATTTTAAATAAACATTCTGAGCACAAATATATTAACAAAATGATTTATCGAGGTGTAATTTCCTTGTAATTTTCTTAAACATATAAAAGACAAACCAAAATAAAACGTTTATATTTTCTTCCTTTATACAAACACGTCTGCTTTGTAAAAAAGGTTGTATAAAACTATCCCATTTATTCAATCCGATTCAAATTATATAATTTCTTAGTTTGACAAACAATTCACAGTAAAGAAATAATAATTACATGTAATGAAAGGACTACTTGATTAACATTTAAAATTTTAGGTAAATAAAAAACAAGTTAAATAAAACAAATAATTGTAGTTTCCTACACATATTCGGGGGATTCACAAGCAACTTATGATATCATATTTTCTTATGTCCTAAAAATTTAAAATGGTTAAAGTTTATTGTTATTGCTTTTTCTGTTTGGCTAAGGATAGTTTACGACAGCACAATAAACATAGCAGTCAGAGTCATATTATTATAGGACACTTTTAGTATGAAAACCAACAACAATGTACTTAAACCATTTTAAATTAATAAGACATTAAGCATAAGTTCACTTGTGAATCCCCCAATTATCTAATTTGTACTTGGCAAACAAAAACAAAATTTTTTTGACATACTTGATTGATATATTCGTGTTAGAGGTTCTTGTATTACTTTCCAAGGAGATTTTATTGCTGTTAGGTCAGGACATTATAAAGATTAAATAACAATTTTGCCTTAACAAAAATTTATTGTATATCTAACATAAATTGCTTTAGTTTTTTACTATTTTAAATTTTTTGCTTTTATCACGCTTATTTATAAACAATCGTTTTGAAATTTGTTAGTTTGTTCTTATAAAAGAAAACACCATGATAAGTTTAACTTTCATATTTTGTTACAAAATTAAACAAAAAATTGCTTGCAAATAAAAAGTAAAGTATAAACTAACATAATAAAAAGTATAACTGTGGTCACATTAGTCAAATATTTGCTCAAAAAAAAAAAAAAAAAAAAA
>NDXZ01032970.1:0-11108 GCA_003055125.1 Paykullia maculata
TGAACCTAGAAAGGCAACAAAAAAGCTATAAATTAAAATTTATGTATTACTTGTTTAGATAAACAGCTAAGCTCGACTACTTTTCTTAACACATGATGTGTTATTGATATTAAATTATCAGGAATATCAACGAAATTTTTCCTATTGAAAATCCGTAGAAATAATAAATAAATGATATTAGAAAAAGAAAAGATTTCTACACACAGAACTCTTTTTTTGACACAAATATAATTTATATTTGTACGATATGACTTTTGGGTCATTTAAAAAAAGGAATCAATTGGCAAAAAATCCGCCAAGATATGAACGAAAAACTATATTAAAAAATGTATATCATAAAAAAAAATCAAGTTTTCTAAGACCTACTGCCAGTTCTTATAAAATTAAACAAATTTTCGTTCGAGTATTTAGTTTGAAAACAGAAAAAAATTCTCAAACATTTTTTTTTTGATTTTATAAGAAATAAATAAATAAATTACCTTTAAGACATGTAAATACGTAGATTAAAATTTCCCAAGAAACCAAGGGTCTGTGATCAAATATTATCACGCGCAAATCGACCTTAAGATTTTCTGCTCCCATTAATAAAATAAAAAATGTTTTGTGTTGTTCATTCATAGATATTTTAACATACGAATACTTAATTGTTTTCGTTTTAATAATTAAGTATACGTATTTATAAATTTCTTAAACATTTTATTTTTATTTCTTTGAATATTTTTTAGCAGTTTATAAATAATAATATTAATTTTTTAAATGAGGAAAGTCTGTAAAAAGAAAACTCAGAATTATTATCTTGATTCCCAACGCCTTCCTGTTAATAAAAATTTTACACAAATCATGAAGTGAAGCAATACTTATAACATATTTTTCCCAAGCAACACAGTCTGACTATTTCGCGACTTGAATGGATTTGTTAAGAAATTTTTCTAATTTCAGTCATTTCGGTAGATTTAATCCACTATTTACTAGATTTTTAATAAATTTACCGAGCACGTAGCGATGTCGTACATTGACTCGTTGCTTTGACTAACCTTGCAACGTCATTTCTAGTCGTTGAACGACAGTCATCTTTCCGCCGAATTATGTGCAATATACTTCTAGGCTTAAGTAATTGGCAAGTCGTATAATGTACATATTTGATCGTATATTTTCCAAAAAAACGACTATTATTTGTTTTTGATTGAAATGTGTTCAGATGATGATACATGATGCACACCATTTAGCAGCCATATTTTATGAATAAAATGTTTGCCATGATAAAAAATTTAATGATAAATATTAAATAAAATATTATTTATATGCATTTTAAGACGTCACAATGCATAGAAATGGTGTATTTTCACATAACTTTGCATAAATAATATTAAAAAAATATTTTTATTGAAAATAAGTGTAATGTTAGTCGCTTGAGATAAATTTTTTTATATTTAGCCGACCAATATTATAATAAAATCAGTCACCTGAATGGAAAGAAAGTACCATTTTATTCCTCTGGTCGTTATTGGTACACCGTTGGTCATAAAAGTGGCGGTCGGCAAATAACAGGATTCCTATTCCCTAAAATTGTTCAAATTTGAGTCGTAGCATGGTCGATACGACGTCAAATGGGTCGGCCGGAGTCAACTTAAGACGTTGTTACGACCAATCTGTGTTACTTGGCTCGAATTTGCGTGGGTTCGAAAATCGTTTCAGACCTAGGGCTGATTGTACCGATTATTCAAGTTTATTTTATTTTGTGAATTTTTTGTTTCTTTTATATTAGAAACTCAACGACTCAAATTTTAAGTTTAATACTTTTATTGCTAGGAATAAATATCTCAGGTGAAAATTTTTTTCGCTAATGAATAATAATTGAAATTATAAAAAAGAGTCAAATCAGTATAAACGCTATTGAAAAGAATGCTAATTTTAAAACATATTCTTGGATTTCTTGCGGCAAATATTACAATACAAAAATGTTTTGTCCTAAATTGATTAGTGAAGTCCATGGTATGCAAGATATAAAAAACTATTGAGAGAAAAAAATTTAACATTATATATAATTTAAGCTGTTTTCAGATATAATTAATATCTTTCGTTATCCCTAATTTAAATTGAATAATAAAATTTATAAAAAAAGCCTTGAAAAATTTTTCACAAACTAAAAAGCGTATTGATTTTGTATAAGAAATAAATGGTTACCCTACAAATATTAAACACAATTTATGTGACATTTAATTTATTTTATGAGAAATTATTAGATTAAAAATTAAAAATATGGCAACATCCAGCACCAACAAACTCCTTAAAATTTATGTAGTATTAACAAGGAAACACTTAAATGCACAGCAACAGCAAAAACATTGACAAAATATATTCAATATTTTTATCAAAATAAACAAAAATAACAGGAACAACCATACAACAACTAATCAATTTATATTTATTTAGGGTTAAGGATTTTCCTGACTTCCGGGAAACGGGAATAAAGAATAACATTCTAATAACATTTTAAAATTTCTGCAAAGTTTTCACTGATAGTAAAGAAAACGAACAGATATTGGCTTTATCGTCATCAAAACAATTTTTTACAAAATAAAAAAAAAAAAATATAGCAACTGACTTTGTAAATGATGTTTTTTTAAAAAGTAGATTCTTAATCATACTTTTATTATATACAAAATTTTTAACCTTAAACTTCAGATGCCCAGATGATGAAAAATTAAGATTTAAAACAAAAAATTTATACAATTATTGGTCCCTTATTGTAGCCAAAAAATTAACTTGTGTTAAAAATGTGCTTTTGGTATACTAAAGACGACTTAAAGTATACTTTTAACGTAAAAGTCTGCATAACAACACAAAATTAGCAGGTTTTTGTAAAAACAGCAACCCAAATTACTTCCCATAACTTTTGTATTTTTTTTTATTACACATTTGTTGTATTTTTCAAAAGTTTAACACTTCTGATTTTTGTTTTTATTTTTCAACAATATACAAAATCAGTTGATCAGAGCTGCCATTTGCTCATATTTTTATTCTCTATTTTTGATGTGTCACCCATTCAAAGCTGGGTTTATTTAAAACATACTTTATTTTTGACTATAATAGCAAAACAGTTAATAAGAGGTTTTTAGTTAAAAGCGGTTTTTAGAAAGAACCGACTTCAGTTTTTAACTATGAATACGGCCCAATTTTTTTTCTTACTCCTTCTAAACATTGATTTAGAGTAGATACAAGACTCAAACAAATTTTTTAAGTTAGATTCAGGGCTACTTATGTCAAAAGATAATATTAAGGATGTATGATGAAATACCTTTTTACATCTTAAGACTTTACAACAAAAAGTCTGATTTTTAATGGGACCCTTTAATATAATATAATAAAAAGATATGGTGATAATACAAATAATAACTAAGACTAAGCTAATAAAGTTACAATTGTACGCTGTGTGTGGACCTTAATTAATTTTTTTATTTGTTAATGATGTTGCAGTTTTATCAATATTTTTATTTTATGTATAAATTTTGCGGCAATAATAAACTTGAAGTCAAATAATTTTTTCCATTCTTGTTTTTAAGGACCAGTTAAATGTTGAACTTTGTTCAACATGTTTTTATCTTTGTAAAGTATCAATTATTTTTGTAACGAATTATCATTTAATATTAACTACTAAAACGTGTTCAGCACTACTTGCACAAAGATGTTTTTTTTTTTAGTTTACTGAACATTTTTTTAAAATTCCCGGTGTTTTTTAAAAATAATTTGCGGGGAACTTAAAACTCTAGACTATAAATATCATTTTGTCAAGACAAGATTATTAGAAAAAAAGGAAAACATTATTAAGTTTGTATGTTTTACAAGTGGCAAACAGATATTTACCCAAAAAACTCTTACAAACACCTTTGGAAAATTTCCTGCATCACTTGCCAATACACATGTTACACATGTTTTCCTCTTCCCTTCTTGCTTCTACTATTGAAATTTAATGCATTATAGAGGCAGCTTTAAGCTCCAAAAATAATATTTACTTTTGTCGTCAATTACAAAGTTATCAGTTCCTTGCGATACTGCAGGGCTTAGCTTCAACAGGCAATAATCGTTAAAAGATGAGTGAATATCTGTAGTCGCAACTAAGTGCGAGTGGGAAGAATCTGTAGGTGTTACTTCTAAATCAAGTGCCTTCAAATTGTAAAAATTTCTTCCAATAACAATAACAATATTGTTTAGAACTTACAAGCACATTTTATTTGGAGCAGTCTAAGTGGTATGTGTGTGTGTGTGTGTGTAAGTGGTAATAATCATTAAATTCAAGTACCTGAAAACATTCTTGTTGTTCACTTTTATTTAATTTTTTTTATTTTTTTCGTTCAAGATTAACATTTGTTTTCTTGTTATTTTCTACAACTTGTGTATTTATGAACATATGTATGTGTTATAACGTGTTCTTTCAATTGAACCTGATTACAGGAAGTGTATTTTTCAAATTTTTATGATATTTCCCTCCTTTATCTGCACCATCCTGTTCCTGCTTATCTTCATATCCTCCCAACATCTTGACATCATAATAATTGTTAAATTAAAGTGCTTTTTTGGTAGTATTTTAAAGCTTTTGCAAAAAAAAATAAACGTTAAGTAATGAAGAAGAGTTCTGTTTGATGCTCTGACGTACATCTGCTAAGGATGAAGATGATGCTGGATATATTTTTGAATAAAGTTTTTCAATATCATACATTTGCCTGTTTATGTGTGTATGTGAATCCTGTTCTGTGATTCATTACCGTATTCGTATCGTATAACGATGACACTGGTGTTGTTGTGATGAATGTTTATTTTGTTTATATCCAGTTGAACATGTTTGTTTTACAGCAACATGTAGAAATACTTGCACTTTCATTCCAATCATATTTGTTTTTTTTAAACTTCCTTCCAAACATTTTATGCTTGAACACTTTAATCTTAAGTGTTATTACATTTCATTATTTGATCATATACACAAGCATACGTTAATTTGCACATACAAGTAAAATATAATAACAGTTCCATACAGCTTTAATGTCTTATGATTTAATAAAAATGTGCGTCCTTTAAAAAAAATGTTCTGGATAATACTTACCCAAAATAGATACCGGTGTTTAGAGACTATTTAAACAGAGACATTTCAACATATCCCCCTCCCAAATTTTTAATTTAAATACTCACTTATACAATAAATGAACCAAAGTTTTTTTTAAGGACTGTAGCGCCCATCCCTAGGGGAATAATCTTATTACCTTTCTGCAGTTGTTTTCTAATAACATTTTGCATATTTTAATGTTGTTATTCGTCTAACTTTTTTAAATATTTTATTTATGCCAGATCTCTCTCTATATCTCTCACTTTTTGTAATATAATATTGAAAAATAATACTTGCACTTAACAACGCAAAAAATGTAGGATGTCATCCCATTGTGTTCGGCAAATAAATATGAACTTTTACGCAAGAACGAATATCCTTGTGTCACATCGTTGGTATTGTATTCGTATGCGTGTCTTGCTTGTTAATGCAATTAAATTATACTGTCAGTGTTTATGTGAGTTATTGTTCTTGCATTTAAGTGTATTTAGTAAAATTAATTTATTTTGTCTTATTTCTTTATTTATACAAAACAATGCATCCAACAGATCAAATATTCAAATGACACTCATTCATTTTGTATGCAAAAGTTTTGCAACATCTCAAGGTTGCTTTAACGTAGAAATTAATGAATTGTTGGGGAAACAATGAATCCTTCATTTCATTGTTTCCCCAACAATTCATTAAAAAAATATAAAGAAAATGCTTTTACATTTTAATATCAATTAGTAAGCAAAAGCAAAAAAATAATGATTTAACAAAATATCTTAATAAGATATGTTATACAGAAAGGATTACACCCAAAATGAATTAAAAAAAAGATGCAAAAACCGAGTAACTTCTAAAACTTCCAGTGCAAAAGCAAACCGAAATAGCACGACGTTAGCGCCTTGCAATTGGAATGGTTTTGCTAATGTTGAAAAGTGATGCCACTTTAGCTATTTTCACGTCAATTTAGCGATTTTCTTACTATTTCGTTTCTTTTTTTAATGTTTTCTTTAAAAGTTAAGTTAATATTACTGTTCATGACACAACTTTAACGCTATTATTTAGATAGGTCATTTCGGCGTCAACAATAGGTGCCTGTCAACGCAATCCTCTACGCCCTTATTTAGGTTGGTCTGTAAGATTTGTTTATTTCAATATAAAAAATTACAAATGCACAGTGTTTTAATTATAATAATAAGCGAAAATGTCAACAAAATTATTTCTTTTTTTCTATTCGTTTCAGTTGACTTTTACGATACGCATTTATCGTAAATAATTTTTCTAAATTTAAATAATAAATAAATTTTAGTTAAATAAAATATTCAAAATTTTTTTCTTAAAAATCAAATCCGGAAATGTATAACAATAAAAATTTATGGTTTTGTTATTGTTAAATTAACAAAAATATTATTTAATTTTATTTAAAAAAAATTTATTTTGTTAAAGAAGTAAGTAATAACTTGGCCTGCACAATAAATTTATATTTTTTCGTCATTAAACTAATTGAATATTCATACAAAAGTTATAAGCAAAAACAAAAAAAATTCTTTAAAATATAAAATTATATTTAACAGAAGCTAAACAAAACAGTCTCATTAAAAAGCGGTTACCAAAAGCTTATAATCATCATTAAAAAATGCTTGTAAATCTTAGTATACTTTAGGGTATAAAAACATTAACTCCTGTTGAATATTCTATTACTCTTGTACAGTAATACCTGGCTAATGATCACAACTGTCACGTTTCAAATTTGTTACATTAATTTATTTTAAAATGCTTCTTTAGTTTTTTTTACTGCAAACAACCATATTTAAATTACTTAACTTTACTTATATTTATATTAAATATTTAATTTACTTACACTTGGAATTTGTTTTAAATTACCAACTTAAGTATCAACACAGCAACAACGAAGACGGCAACAACACAACAGCTGCAACAAAAACGAAAAGAAAAGAAAAACAAACATAAGTGTAAGTATTTATTTAAGTACCCCTTCATTGAAAATATTGTTCTCTGTCTTTGTTTAATGAAATGAGTGGAGAAGACAAAAAAGAAAAGTAAAAGAACTAAAGCAAAATTACAAAAAAATAAAATAAAATGACATTGACATTTTGAATAATGACCGTTATTTATAATACAACAAATGTTTCAACAATAACAAAAACTACAGCAAACCCCACCCCCCAAACTGAAATTTAACAAAAATAAAAGATAGAAAACAAAAAAATATAGAGAGACGACACTAAAAGTCCTTTGCTAAAGAGGATGTTAAATGAGTTGAAGAACAAGGCAACAACCGTTACAACAACATCAAGTAGTACATGTACAATTTACAAACAAAAAGTGTAAAAATAAAAAAAGAAAATTCTAGTTGATGAGAAGAAATTAAATTTGATACAAGAACAATAACAAATGACAACAACATGCAATGACACTTCAACATTACAGTAAAATACTTACAAAACACTTTTGTACACACTTGTACGGGTGAGCACCGCTGCTGCCATTAGTGTTGTTGCT
This sequence comes from Paykullia maculata, assembly GCA_003055125.1. NCBI lineage: Eukaryota > Metazoa > Arthropoda > Insecta > Diptera > Rhinophoridae > Paykullia > Paykullia maculata. The sequence continues at coordinate 7,610 of NDXZ01032970.1, forward strand.
ACCACTACATTTGCAACAACAACAATCACATTAACAATTTATGCAAATGCAAAAAAATATTAAACATTTGACATAAGAAAAAAAAACGACCAAAAATATCCCTCTTTCATAGAGCTGTCAAGGAATTAGTTCTTTAACGTAATTGATTTAAATCAGGGGCCGAAGATATGTCCAGGGAAATTAGAATATACTTAGAATAAGCATGCAACTTTTATAATTGATTTATGTATATACAAAAAAAAAATCAATATATAACAATTGTTAATTAATTTTATTTTTACTTGCAATAAATCGATTAATTTGTTTATTTTTTTTAAAATAAGCAGGTATTGCTTTCATTATATTAAGTGCCCTCCACCAATTACATCGAAACTACTTGCAAAGTTGCGATTTTGAACCAAAAATTTAGTTTAAAAAGAGATTGGAAAAATAAGTTTTTACAGCGAAATTCCCAAAAATGGTTTATTTTAATCTTTAAATTTAAATGTTGAAATTTAATTTGGTTGAACTATTTTCAACTTAAGATTAAACCTTATCTCAACATTTTTTAAACGACTTAAAACAATTATATAAATAACATTTTCCTAAATCTTTTATGAATTATTTTTTGCGATTTTATTAATTTTAAGTCCTGTGCAAGCGAGAAATAGAGGGAGATCACAACATAAAACAAAGGGGGATAAATTGGATAAACAAACACGAAAGGAGAGAAAAAATAAAACTTATTTCGTTTAATAATAAAAAGAAATTAGATGGCATTTTTTAAATATATTAAAATATTTAAACACAAGAAACAAGTGAAAAATTAAAGAAAAAAGTAAAACAAAGAGAACAAAATAAGAAAAAGAGAAAATATTTTAAGTTTATTTACCTAAAGATATTTCCCTCTTTAAATGTATTCTTTAACAATGTATGAGTTAATGCATGAGTTAAAGTAAGATGTATTAGTATGTGTTTAACGAAATGACTTTCTTGTATCTATTCTAAGTGGAAATGACATAATGTGGGTGTTTAGTTATGATGTATTAATGCTAATGAAGCAATGTTAAGGTGGTTTTTTTTTTCTTGAAGTTCCTTTTTCTTGGTTTTTTTTTCTCTTATATCAGCAGAAAAGTGTCATTAAAATCTTTGCAAATTATATGTTTAACTTTACTCATCTTTGTTGGAAGTAGTCAACGTTTAGTTAATATCTTTACTTAGGTTTTCCCTTTGAGTTTTCGCTTAAGTTTTTTTTGTAACCGGAACTTTATACATCCCACGTCTAAATAAATGAAGACATGCTATTAAAAATATTAATGCAAATGAAAACGGAAATTAACCCAGCAAAAGTTTTGACATGTGGTTTGTGGTATTATGAATTAAATAAATGAAAAAGTCACAATTATTTTAAGGATATTAAAGTTTTTTTCTTTAACAAAACCTTTGTATATGATTAATTGTTCTAAATAAGATTTTGTTAAATATTTCGAATTCTTGACTTTTTTTTGAAACATTTTTGATAATAAAAAATTAAATGTTAAAAAAATTTCACAAAATGCCACGCGCCTTAAATATTAAAAAAAAAGTTTGTAAAGAATGTTAAAGTCTATTTGTAGTATTTTATTTATTTTTTATTACAAACTCATTACAAAATTTATAAGTTAAAACATCCTTAAATGTATTGAACTATTTTAATTTAAGCTTTATTTAAAAACAGTAAAGAGAAATTAATACTTTAAGTAACAATGTTTCAAACACAATATAATAAATTTAATTATTCTTATTTGACATTATAAATACTTAAGTTTTGGCCAAAGGTTTTATTTTTCTTTAGTTTTTTTATTTATACCAGTTAACTAGTTGCTGGCCACCGGAATAGACGTAGAAGAAAGAAAAACTTGAAAAAATTTTAATTAGTTTTTGCAACCCCAAGGCCAATAAGACAAAAAGAAAAAAACTAATTCTTAAGCTTAAATGTCTTAAAAAATTATACAATTTTCTATATGTATGTAGGAAGGAGGACTTGGGCAATAATGCAAAGTCATTTAGAAAATTTATACAGACCTCAACATAATTATGAAAGAAAAATAGAAAATGAGAATGAAAATAAACATAAAATAGTTTAAATTTATATTTTTGAGGACTGGTGAAGGATAGCCCAGTATGGATTGTGAATAAGAATAAAGAGATTTTTTGCCAAAAATTTTATTTTAGTTGTTGCTTGTTTATTTACGATTATTGCAATACAAATACAAAACAAAAACTTGTGAATTTTTGTATACAACATATAAACACTTTTTAAAAAGTTGTTTTATTTTATTTAAATATGTAATAGCGTTTACGTTTGTTTTAAGGATTGCAAAAATAGTCCCATATTCAATTTAAGAATAGTTTTCTAAATTGAATAAGTGAACTCTATTCGTCTGCCTCTTTATGAAAACCTTTTTTTTAATGAAATTTGTTTAACAAAATGTCCATTTAAACTTTGTAATTTTCTTATAAATTTTGATTTGTAATTAAGAAGAAAATTTAACAAAAATAAGTTTTTAAATAGTGCAAATTCATAGAAATACAAATATCTAGATAATTAGATTTGCAGAAGCGATTTGAGTTAAGATGAAACTAGTTTGATTTAAACTGATTTTACCGTCTTCCATAAAAAATATTGGAAACAAACAAAACTTAAATCAAACTAGTTTCATTTAAACTCAAATCGCTTCATCAAATTTTCTAAGTATCTAGCTACTGAAGAATGTCTATTTTAGAAGAGAAAAACACTTGAGCGTTTAAAAACTGTTAAAACCATAAAACAATTCTTGCTGTCCTATATCCATAATTATTATTATTTGTAGGAGGAACACCAAAGCAACCCACTATAAATATGGGTCCTTTTTTGGCCGACTGGTATGAATGGGCGACACAATTAAAATTTAGCACAAATATAATGTGTTGTAGGGTTTGATATAGTCAGACTTGACCGCTTTTCTTTGTAATAAAATAAGTAATTTTATCGGTTTTCTTCTTAATTTTTTCTGAAGTAAAAAGTCAACGTTGGCGTTAGGAAGACCATCCCCGACTAATTCTTGTACATAAAAAGATTAACATTTATGTCACTTTTTCACTTTATTTTTTTCTTTTTGTACTTTCAACTTTAATGTTGGCTTTATTTTTTACAGTTTTTACCCATTTTTTTCGTTTTTCTATTTGATGTTGTTGTACACTAATAAACACACATTTGTTTTCACTATACGAACTCTTATGTTGTTGTAGTAGTATTATATTAGTGTGTATTTCGTTCTGTCTGGGACCAACAACAACAAAAAAACAAAAGGGGGAACAAAATCTCATTAGGATCTCTAAAGTTGCAGAGCGTTAAAGTTTATAAATGTGATAAAGTAAAACTAAAGATGGTTGTAAATACGTTATGAATGTCATAAAGTTTTGTATGAAATGTCAACTCTACCACTCTACCACTCACATACAACAAGTACTTACTTGCTGTTACTGTGTTTTTGTTGCC
>NDXZ01032976.1:0-16484 GCA_003055125.1 Paykullia maculata
GTGTTTCAGTTGACGAATTTACGCAACGAATTTCAACAGATGAATTCGTCGTATTGTGCGAAATTCGTCGTTCGTCCCAGTTGTGTTTACACCATAACTTTTATACAGGCTTTGTTTTCTTTTTTTCTTAATTTTTTATGTGCGACTTAAATAATTTGCAGAAAGATTGTTATTATCTTGTAAACAAGTTATAACGCTACATACATAGTTTAAAAACTCTTCAGTTAAATCGCTTTGTGAAAAAAAAACTTATCAAAATATTATAAAATGTTGGATAAATAAATAATGAACAAATTTCCATGACTTAGAGATAAAATGAAAACTGTTTTTAATTTTTCATTATGATTCCACTAAAATATGTAAGATTTATCAAGATAGTCTCGATGATTTTAACTCAAATTGTTATTGGTTCCAACAGAATATTTATATTTAATAATGTTTCCTTGAAAAGGTAAAAGTAATTTTTATTGACTAGTAGTGATTGATAAAATAAATAAATAAATAAAACGTTATATTTTAGCTGTGAATCAGTAAAAAATCCCCCATCAATCGTTGGCCCTCAAATCGATTTAGTTCATAAATAAATATTTCCATGAATCATTAAATCATTTAAAATTAAAAAAAAAAACTTAAATTATTGTTATAACCTACCACTTAGTAATTAACACCAATTCTGTTTGCCGAAAATAAACTGTTACAAGGTCAAAGGATTATACAACTCCAAAATCATATTAGTATGTTAATAATTGAATATTTATAACAAAGCAAAAAAAAAAAAACAACAAAGATTTGTTTTATTGAAAACATTTTTTATATGTAGGTTTCTCTTGTCATTGATATTTCTTAATAAGATAAAAAGTGATTCTCCTCCTCTTTAAATTGAAAACGCTAAATATTGTTTCCTCAATACAAATCAACACATTATAAAATTAAAACCACAGTTGCCAGATTTGACGATTTTTGGTAGCGTAAATAAGTCATTGACGGTTTTCCAAAATTTGTTTAAATGAAATTAAAAACTGTAAGAGTAAAATATATTGTGATGAAATTATTGAAATACGTTTTCTTAGTTCTTTTAAATCAAAATCGTTTTTAAGCTTAACAAAATTTTGCATCTAATTTATCTGGTAACTGTGCTAACAACCACTATATTCGTTTTGCAAAGAGAACAACTTTACTCTCCAACTTCAGACTCTTACGAAAAACTACTTTTAAACAACACAAACGCAATGAGTTTTCGCAGACAACAGCTGATTTGTTGAAGTTGTTAAATGCAACCAGTTGAATACACACTCCAATTTCTTGACAACTTTTGTATGTGTAAGTATGTAAAGCTAATTGAGTTCACCGACACCTGTACAATGTTCATTCATCGTAGAATGTAGTTGTTTAAAAATAACCTGATCATTATTCAGCGATTTTTTTCTCTTGCTTTAGGCGTTTTTTTTTTATTGAGAAAAATTAGATTTTTTCCTTTTCATAAACCATATTCACAATAAATTATTTGTGAATAATTTAGGTGACTTAATATTTATTAAGATCAGGCTACTGCAAATTGCCCATTTAAATAAAAAAGAGTAGGAAAAGTAAAAGTAATATACATATGTATACAATTATAAAATATAAAAAATCGATAATATCAATATAATTTAATAAATTTTAAAAATTATTTTTAGTAGAATTGCTATTCTAAAAACTGATTAATTTACTGTTTAGGTACCATATGAACATGGCACTGAACACGAATATATAGTTTTGAAAAAGATCTGTAAGATGAAAATGAAAATTTACCAAAATACATTACAGATGTACATATGTAGAAAATGCATTTATAAAAATTGGCAGCTAAACGCTTGATCACTGATTGACATTGGTTAAATTTCGGCTTAAACGTTTATTTAGAAACTTATTTTTAATTACATCTAATAAATAATATTTTTGCTTTCATCTGATTAGGTTTTTATTACTGACTTTAGTTTAAAAATGTTTAAAAAATTTAATAAATAGAAAAATTTAATTTAATTCTTTGTTTATGGAAAATTTTATCTAAATTCTTATGTTAGGAACTTTAATTTGCAAATAATAGAATTTTAGTGCGATTAATTTTAAAAAAGAAATTTGTAACAACAAAAAACGATAATCTTATAGTTAAAAGCAAACATATTTGTATGTATTTCAGTTATCTGATAAACTGAAAATATAAATAAAAAAAAATAATTAAAAGAAGTCACTTGAATTATGTTAACGCTTAATAAACGCTTAAACTGATAACACTACTTCCAGTCCAGCATCTTTAAAGAAGAAAGAAAGAAAGCTCTCTCTTGTTCGCTAGACTTAAACCAAAGAAAAAAAAAACGCTCGTGTAAATGTGTATTTCCATTGCTCTGAACGTTCGTTGGTTTGTACGGGCATGTTTGTCGGTTAAAGACTTTTTCCCTGCCATTTAGAGGTTTTATGTTTAAGTTTAACACAATTACTGCACAGTTCCGTCACAAGCTTCCACTAGAGCGTTTCGTTCGGTGCGGATGGCTAAATACTAAAGTTATTATAAAAACGCTATTAAAAAAATAAAATAATACCAAGATGTTTACAATAAAATACAACAAGAAGCAAAAGCAAAATTTTTTTTAACAAAAAATTTAAAAGAAAAAACTTACTTTCATATATAAACACATAAGTATGTGTACATGCTCCTTGAATGCTTTAGTGTGTGTGTAAATATATAAATGTATGTATGTGTATACTACATGTTTGTGGTATGTTATTGCAGCTAAGTAAATTGCAATTTCGTCTTGAGTGAAATACAAGTTAAAGATCATTTCGATATTAATGATAAATGCCATTTTTAAAAGGAAATTACTTTTACCTCCATGTCACCATCCATCACTAATACTCGAACAACAAAAATTAGAAAAAAGTTTAATAATCATAATTGAAAGGTGTTTCACTTAAAAAAGTTATTGTAATAAAATAATATTTTATTACAAGATTGTTGGTAGGCAATTGTTTTGAAACCTACACAAATGTGCAAAAATTAATTTAATGCTACTTCAAAAACAAAACAAAAAAAAAAAAACAAAGATTATAATAATTATATTTGTATATGGACTTTTTTGAAATCAACAAATTAAAAAAAAAGCATAAAATACCAATTAAATAATACCACAATTATATGGTTTAATTGTTTTCAAGTTTCGAATTTTATTTAAAAGTGAGAGTTTATTGATAATTTTTTTCATTTTAATATTTTATTATTAAAAATGTTTAATTTTATTTTAGTGTTTGTGTGTTTTTATTTCATTTATACTTTTTACGTTTTATAATTATTTATGCAATAATCGCAAAAAGTGGTGCGAATGCGTTTAAAATATTAAGAGGCCGAATTATTCATACATACTTATGTTTATACATATGTATGTATATTTTGAATATTGTCTGCATGTTGTAGTTGTCAGCGAAAAACTACAAACGAAAAAGTGAGTAGCGAAAAGCTCTAATTACCAGCTAAGTCACGTACATAAATATTACAAAATTTTAACTGGGAAATTATTAAATCGGTCAAGAGCGATAAACTGCAGACTGACCCATATCAACCAACTTAAACTTTTAGTAGGATTTTTATTAGATATTTTTTTAATCTTAAATAAGCAGATTTCAAGACAGTAAAGACATACAAAAAATAAAAATTAATTTTTTTTAAAATAAATTTTGCATTTTGCTGACACTTTCGAGCGGATGTTAAGAGATTTTCATGGCAAATGGTTAAAAGTTAATTAATTAAGTTGAGTCCATTTTACTCACTCATTTAAAAACATTGGCCTTAAGATTTGTTTACTTATTCGAAAGCTTAGAATTGTGGAGAATATTTTAACAAACTTCTACTAATGAATTTATGAATTTTAAAAATATTCGCAATAATATTGTAAATCTTTGTCATTACCTTGGCCCTATGCTCTTTGTAGCAACTACTGGAAGCAGTAGTATTTATATATTATATATTCACCTCCATATTCATAAAGGATTTGTAAATTTATTAAAGATTTATTAAACTGATTTTGTATAAGAAATTTGTTTAATAAATCTTCTAAAAAGTTATAAACTGTTTATGAATATGGGGGGTAAGTTTTCTTTTATTTAATATTTTGTTGCAAAAACACTACATTAATGTAGCTAATGCAATCGACCAAGCAATTAAGCTTAATAATCAGGTATTTAACCATCTACATACATAAAGTCGTATCAATCAAAACAAACGTTTTATCACAAAAACCTGCATTAGCAAGTAGTAGTCTTTGTATTGGTTTGTTTAATGAAAAAGTAAATTACAAACAAAAAATATAAAAAAATTAAAAAATAAATTTATAATATGCGTGTCACGTTGCTGTGTATCAAGTTCAAATTGCATTTGCTGTCAACATAAAACGCAATGCGGTCATTTCGTTATACAGACAGACACACATACATACTAACGATCGACCGACCACTTGTACACCGCAAATCTAACGAGAAGAAGAGGATAGAGAGACATACAAACAGACTGACGGGCAAACACTTAAGATACTTGCGGACTTGTTACTTGTTTTGACAAAAGTAGGGAGCATCTTTAGTTTATTAAAAAAATGCAAGCATAACTGCAAAATACTTTAATAAACATTTCATACTCTTTTTTTGTTGTTGTTATCTTTTAGTGGTTTTAAGTACAAACGAGTATGTATGTTGTGACGGTCTGTCCGCCAGTTAGTTAGTTACGAGTAGTTCAATGTATGTAAGTTCTAATTTATAAACCTCTATTTCTTTTATGCTAAGGTGTGCATGCATTTAACGACATTTTTTTTTAATTAAGAAATACATAAATATTGAAAACTTGGAAAAAGTGTGGAAATCTTAAAATTATCACCATTTTGTACTACTCTGTGTTAAATGCGAATAAAATAATTCACAAAAAAAATAACTCTCCCAGTACAAAATACTTTTACATCTAGTAGTGGTTACTTGTTCTAATAATTTAACCTTCATCTCTTTATTAATATTTAAGGCGGCATTTTTTTTTATTAACTCAATAAGTTTTGCATATGTTTAATATACAAAAGTGTACACCTGCCTGAAATAAGCCATAATTTTTGTTTAAACTTTTTATTATTAACTTCTGCTATACATTGACTTGAAAATATTTAAATGGCTAAAATGAATTTGATTATTTAAAATTGCTAGACAAGCTGAAAGAGGGAACGAACTTATACATACATACATACATGCTAAATACGTTCATAAATATTTTCAAATGTGGGTTAATAAGTTTTAGTTAGTTCTTAACCATAATATAATGAAAAGGAATGTTTGACTCAAACTAGAATTTGATTGGTAAGTTTAAGAAGAAACACAAATCTTAACCAATAATTGACAGTAATGAATTTTTTTCTAGACGTACTATTTGCCGAGGGGTAAAACGAATGTACAACTTGTTTAATTCTTGCTCTTTTAGCCATTATTTAAGATTTTTTAAAGACATTGTGGTTATAAAAAGAAAAAATCAAAACAATAAATCAATATACATAAATCTAAATTTGTAAGTAAAAATTTACTAGAAAAATAAGTTCAACTGCAAATAAAATTCTGCAAAGTCATTCCCGCCTTAAAACATATGTACATAAGTATATGTTAAACATTTTATTACCACTAAACAAATAAAAGGTTAAAGTGGGTTAAGTCCTACCATATTCTATTTAATTAGTTATGCTAAAGAAATTAATGACAAGCAGCAATAGACAGCCCGTTTCTGCCTTTCATTGGCGTTTATCTATTAGACACTTGTAAGTCAAACTTTTAATGTATTTTTTTTTATAGTTCACAAGCGTTTAGGTAGGTTTTGGAATTAGCCTTTATAAAAAAGCTTGGAATAATTGTAAAGCGATCATAACAAAACTTTTGGCTTATGCAAATACTGAAAAATAAATTTTTTTAACCGTCTAAGCGATTTACGGATGAGAGCTAGAATTAGTTATGGAACGATTAGTATATAATTTTTGATATACATATGTATTTTATCTTAATTTCTAGTACAGCGAAAGATCTTTCTGTTTAATCAAATATAAATAAATGCAAAACTCATTGCTGAACATCAAAGTTCAATTACGGGAGGACATGGCTGAAATTATAAACCAAATATGACTAAAATCAAAATTAAAAAAAATTATGTCTGTAAAATTCATTGAAATATATTAAAAATTGCAAATAAACAAGCGAACAGAGCGCTATTGCTCGAAAGTAATTTTAGTCAATCAGTGTCCTTATAAAAGGCGGTGGGAGTAATATCGTTCCCACGTATATAAAGAGAAAAAGAAATGGTTGCGGTATCACAAGATTTCGATGACTAATTTTGACCGCCTTTTGAAGAAATTACACGATCAGAAAACTTTTTATGCAAAAGAGCATTAGTATCATTACTTGTGTGGTACATAGCACCGTCTTGTTGAATATAAACGTCGTTCATATCAATATCTTCCGATTCAGGCCCTACAAAATCATTAATTACACCCAATTTCAAAGATCGACGAGAAATTAATAAACCCGAGTTTTCGTCAAGACTATGTGTTGGTTACACATTGAGCGACGTGCATTAGTTCGGTTCTTCACATTACTAACTTGTCCCAACAGCTTTAATTTTTCCACCAGTTTCACATTTACTGGCTGAGAAGGTGCTTCACGACGACTCAAAAATTCTTTAGTTCTGTAAGCTGTTACCGCGAATTTTTTATTTTCTTTTTTGCAGTTAATTTTAATAATTTCAATGCGTCAGGTTGACTCGTGACGACTGTTAAAATGGCAGGCTATTAATTTAAGGTTTAATTTGAACACCCTGCAGTAAACATATGGTATGATATTCATATACATACATATATAAGTATATTCTTTAAAACGGTGAAAAGTTTAATTATTTTATTTAATTTTTATTGGTATTATTCAGTTTGTCTATTTTGATACATAACAAGCTTCTAAAAGATTTATTTTTAATTAGTCCCCAAATTTGTAAATATTTTAAAATTTATTAAAGGTTTATAAGACAGGTTTCTCATACAAAATTAGTTTATGAATAAGAGAGTAAATGTTTTATTTAAAACTTGTCCTTTAAAAGTTAAAGTTCAATCATAATATTTTTCTCATATAATATTATTAATAAACTTTCGGTTTTTATAACAAATATGAATTTGTTTTGGTATACAAAATTAAATAAATTATTAATTTAAACTTTTGAATTTCAATAAAATAATAATTATTTAGGACTTGTCAATTTGTTGCATTTTAAACATAATCCTCTATCGACTACCTTCTCCAAAAAAGGTCTTGTTTTTATTTGTTAATCGCATTAAATTTTCTTCTTTTTGATTGTATTAAACTTATATGTATTAATGTTTATTAGTTATAGAGGCAAAGAGTAACGGTTACGAAAAAAAAATTATTAAATTGCATTATAGCCAAACGTATATTTTATAATTACACACACATATGTAGGTATTTTAGTATAAAAGAGTTTTGAGACAGTCTCTTACACATACATACATACATACACACAGACACAAAACATAACACATAATCAGCATTGATACATCGTCAACATCTGAGTGCAGTATTTTTAACGCTTGAAATACAATAGACAGAATGATTTACCGTTCAAAATAGAAATATTTAAAGAAAACAAAAATTAATTAACTGCACATATGTTTGTACATATCAGAATATAGAATATGTATATGTACATACATACATACATACATACATACATACATACATATAATAGACAACCACACAAAAATACTTCATACATGGACACAGACTTAAGTGCAATCAACCACCATTTCAGACCAGACAACTTGAAATGTATTATCGCATCTTGGCTAATGAAAAAAAAAAAAAATAGAAAACTTACATAGAGAAGAACTTTTTTATGTCTGTATGTATGTACATACTTACATACGTATGTATGTTTGTTTGTTTATAAACTAGAGAAGGCGAAATGAACTATGTTTATATGTTTATATGTTTGTATGCATACATATGTCCCTGTTTGAGGTAACACAAGAACAAAATGAAAAAGCAACAAATAGTGATGGTTAAATTTAAAAATAAAAAAAAAGAAAAGCTTTTTAGTTTTCTTTTTTAATTTTTCATTATATGTTTGTATGTATGTATGTAATTTTTTTGCTTGCTGTGGTTAAATTTTTCCAACAATTTGTTTTTTTACTTGTGAAAATTACTTATTGCTAAAGCATTGAACTCTGTTTACTAGTCGATGGATGTTGCTGTTCTTATTTGTTTTTTTTTATTTTATTTATATTTTTTTGTTTTTATTGAATTTTTATACTTAAAGAGTATGAGAGTTTCAAACAAACATGTTTTAAAAGTCGACTAATTAGTGTACGTGTTTTGTTACAGTTATCATCAGTTGTTATAAACATCCATACATACATATGTATATGTATATACATACATATATATAAAAAATAAGAAATAAAAAAACTTTAAGAATTTGTTTTTTCGGTTCAATTGAATCGGGATTGTTTGGTATGTTCATTTGCAACCTCTTCGTTTTTTCTAATGCATAAAGAAGTTTACAAAATGATGTGAAAAAACCACTACGTATGATAGCAAAAAACAAAAAAGAAGAGATATAGAAACTGTATAAGAAGAAAAAAACAATGCTGCCAAAAAAAGTAGTCAAGTATTTTATTTAATTTTTGTTTTTTGCAGTATTGCAACAAATGCGGAAATTGTTAGAAAATTGTTTACTAATGTGTCGCTAGTGAATGTTAAGCACGAGTGTTTGAGATCAGATGGAAGCAGACATTTATACATTAACACATACACATACATACATACATACAGATAAATATTTATTGTGAATGCATTTGAGATTCTACATATATTTGTGCGTATTCAAACAAATTAGGAAATTAATTAAAATTATAAAAAATATGTAGCAACAAAATTGTATTTATTCGGTTTTTTATTTCTATCTTTGTATACCATAAATTAATTTATTTTTTATTTTTATTATATTAAGTATGCAAGCCAGAATTAAATTTGTGAATACTGTCAAAAACCTAAGGTTTTTCTTTTAATAATACAAGCCATGTTAACACACTCGTTGGTCAAACTTATATCAAGCCTTTTATCGTCAAAATATTATAATCCTTTAGAAAAAAGGAAATTACTTGCAAACCCCTTCTTTCTTCTAGGATTAATTTACGGCTGTGAACAAAAGAGTGTAAAATGTTTAATATAATAATATTCCTCTAATCTTTATGGTGTCTTGTTGATAACCTGTTTAACATACATGTTCTTTTATCTCTTCATAAGATTATTTATTTACAAGCTCTACAAAATCTAATCGATAAAATCAGGCTTGCCAGATCGCTTAGAGAAGAAAGATTATATATCCTTTTCCGCTTTTGTGTATCTGAATGACATTTCTTTATACACGCTGCACGTTTTTGGAATATTTTACCAAAAAGCTTAACAACTTAATAGCAACGCAAATACCTTTAAACCGTTTTTGTTTGATTTTTTTGCTCAATAGTAAATTGTAATTCTCTAAAGAATAAATAAATTGTTGTTAAAACATCTTATAATGCAATTTATAATATTGCCTTCCTGTACTTTAACAAAATGAAATAAAAAAAAATAAGAATAAAGAAAAAAATTAAAAAATATCCTTCATTTGATTCTGTTTTTTTTTTTATAATTTAAATAAAGTTTTATTTCACTATAAAATGCAAACTTATAAAACATAATAATGAGGCCATATCCTCCTTTTAGGATCAGCGGGAACATACTATATATTTATATAAAACATAATACATAATGATATTTATAATATATGTATATGGTTTCGTGGAATATACCTAGAATATATAGGAACCTCGGAAACTTTATTTCAATATAAACAAAGATAGACGGACCTCGCTTATTCGACTTCTCTACCTATAAGAATCCAGAACATTTAACATATTGAACCACAAACGATAGTGATGTGAAATAAGAGAATAAAAAATATTAGAAACTTTAACAAGAACATACATACCTTTGTATGTACATATGTATGTATGTGTATGTAAAATCCCCTAAAAATTAGATTGAATGGATGATTGCACTATATTTATAGCTTAAGTGTAGCTTTTATTTTTATTAACTAAATAATCTACATTATTTTTTAATGCTGTTCTTGTTATAGATCCCATTTTGATTTTGAAAATTTAATGATGCTTTAATGACAGAAATGTAAAACAATGCTGAGACTGACCTTAATTGCGCTAAAGGTGACATTTAAAATTTAATAGTTTGTTTAAAACGTAGACGAACGTTATTTTTTATTGGTTACCTGGGAATATTTTTACTGCATGCATTTAATATAAAATTAACATAAAATACGATTAAAAGAAAATTAATGATAACTCACAATATTTTATACATTTACGAGTATTTATTGTTTTTTTTTATGATTTTATTTTTTTTATTATTAAAGATTTACGCCCTGTTACGCTCTGTTTTATTAACAAGATAAACTTTTACTTTATTTTATCTTTTTTCTTTTTTGCAGATATTATTGAAATTAAATGTTTTGGAGGCCAAACAACCCTTTACAAAAACAAAAAAATCAATAAAAAAAAAATATTTTGTAACTTAAAGACTGAGTAACGGTTTTGTACTAAAAAAAGAATAATAATAATAATAAATATACATATGTAAATAAATAATAAAAAAGTGAAAAGTATAAAAATTTAGAAAAAGTAAAACTTGGATATAAGCAATATTTATTTATTTTTTTTTTCTAAAAAAAAAATATTTAACTTTTTATTTGTTGTAGAAAAAGTAACATTGAATAACAAACTTTTTTGCATTATTAAATACATATATCATGATAAAAACAAAAAACAAATAGTCCAAAGCAAGAAAAATTCAATGAGAAATAAAAGAGAAAATGATATAATTTATAAAAAAATTTATATTCTCAACATTATTTTCATCATTATTGGCAACAAAGGAGACATGAAGTGCTATTTTAAAAATGAGATAAAAAAATAAAATGAAAATAATATCTAACACAGCGCGTATTTAGATTTGTTTCTTACTTTTGTTTAAATTTATTTTTTTTAAATTTTCTTGTTCTTGTTGTTCTTGTTTATGTCTTCTGATATGCAAGTGGCATGTGAACGCAATCAATTCATAAAATAATAAAAAAAATAACTCAAGTGTAATGCACCAAAATCGTAGTGTATGAGAGAAAAACTACAGTCAAATAAAGAAATTTTGAAAAAAGATAAATAACCATACACAATATAAATGTATGTAGAATATAATAACAATAAAAATAAAAAAATACTTAAATCAAAAAGAGTTTAAAATACAATTAACGTCAATTAAACCATCATTATTAAGTTGTTTTTTTTTTATTTTTCCTCAGTTTTATATCATAAATGTAAATGAATAATAATTAGTTACAGTTATAAGTGAATGAACATCTAACTGTCCGTCTCTCTTTCTGTCAGTCGTACATACATACAAATGTGTATAACCATAAAACAAATAGATAAATATATTTATTCTTATTCAGGCTTTTCTTATAGAGTCTCAATAAGATTAAATATATTTACAAATTTAAATAAATAAAATAGCAAATGAATCTAGAATACAACTTATTAGAAATCAATCAAATTAGAAACGTTTTAAAGAAAAATCTATCAACACTTGCTGATCATTATCATCATCTACAACAACAATAAATTTATTTCCTTGTTTATGCATCGATCAATGACTTGATGTTTATGATTGTGTGTAATTTTATAATTGGAAAAACAAAATATTTGGTAAGCGAATTTATTCTTATTTTATCCTAATATTTAATTTTAAGGTATTTAAACAATGCGAAAAACAAAAACAAATCCAAAAAAAAAAAAAAATTTATAAAACTCCTTATCATTGTTGTTAACTGATTTGTTGTTGTATTAAATTAAAATGCTAACATTACCTTAAGTCATCAAGCAGAATAATGACGGAATAACACGTAACAATTACATACGACTAAAATGACATAACAGTAATAACCCAAGTCTACTTATAATTTAATCACAAACACATTTACCATAAATATAAACATATGTATGTTTGTATAAGCGTAGCAGAATACGTATTAAAGTCATGCCAGTGCTGTAAAAGAACTAATTTATCATTCGTTTAAATGTTTATACTTCTTGTGCTGAACTACCATTACCTTGTGGTTCAGATCATCAGCAAGAGCAATAATTCATTTAAAAAAAAAATACAATTAACGATGAATATTTTGTAACATTAGAGTGGTTACAAAAAAGTCAATCTTAGAGTTTTGGTTTGGGACACCAACTTAAAGTGTGCTTGGCAAAGTTTAATCTAAATTGCCAAAGCAACACAGTCTGAATTTTTTTCGACTTAAATGGTGGGATTTGGTAGGAAATCTTTCCAATTTCAGTCATTTCGGTCACATTTAATACATTTTTGATATATTAGAATACTTTAAGAGTTTTTAAGCATACTTTTGTTAAAAGTATGCTTTTTGTATACTATAGACGACTTAAAATATACTTTTAACGTAAAAGTCATCTTTGAAGTTAAAAATAGTTAAAGCTGTTTTAAATTTACATATCTAAAAACACAAAACCGTCATTGCTTCCCTAATTTTTTTTTCAAATTTAATTAATTTAAGAGGCAATTAGTGAAAATGTTGTTTTTCATTGTTTTTTTATATAAAAAAAATTAATTAATATTTTTAATTTTTTTGGCATTTCTTTTTTTTTTTTGTTTCATTCGTCAACATTATACAAAATCAACTGATCAGAGTTCCCACTTGCTCGTATTTTTTTACAATTTGTATGAAAACATTATACGATTTGATGTGCCACCCATTTAAAGATGGTTTAATTTAAAACATACTTTATTTTTGACTTTAATAGCAAAATAGTTAATAAAAGGTTTTTAATTTAAAGTCGTTTTTAAAAAGAAGCGACTTAAGTTCATAACTATGAATACGGGCCATAGCTTTTTAATAAATTTACCAATGACTCGTTGCTTTAAGTTACCGTAGCGACGTCATTTGTGGTCTGGTGTGCGGAACGAAAGCCATATTTTCGACAAAATATATGTAGCATTCTCTTAGGCGTTACAAACTGATTAAAAATGAAATGATTAATATTTTTCTAAACTATTTTAAAGCGTCATAATATATATTTTTCTTGAAATAAATGTCTTTGAAAGAAAATTAACTAAAATGATGTTGTTTTGAAAATATTATATTTCTGATTGGAGGATGTAATTTTTCGAAGTAGAACATAAAATTTTACCAGTAAGCTTTGCAGTTTTAACGATTTGTATTTTCTATAAATATTAATTGAAAAAAATATTTAATAAAACAAAAGTAATTGTTTATTTATATTTAGCTGACCAACATTATGAGTAAATCAGTCACCTAAATGGAAAATCAAATATCTTTCTTCTTGTGGTTATTGGTACACTGTTGGTCATAAACGTGGCGATCGGCAAAGTACTGGATTCCTATAGCCCAAAATGGTTTAAATTTGAGTCATAGCGTGGTCGGTACGACGTCGAAAGTGTCGGTCGAAGTCGACTTTAGACGTCGTAACGACGTCATCACGACCAAACTGTGTTTCTTAGGTGGATACTACAGTCATGTAAAATTTTCAAATAAACTTAATCAAAATAAAAACTTAAAATATATTTAATTCTTTTTTATCTCTGTGTAATTATAACTAATGAAATATTGATTCGTTTGAATACACACACGCAGTGTGTGTGAGTGTGTGCAATTTTACACATATGCTTTGGTAAACAAAAGACTTAAGACACAAACTCTCTTTCATTTATTTCTTAATATTTTTTTTTTTAGATAAATTACGTCTACGTAGTAAAAGAAAGAAATTAATAAATTGATATTAACAAAGATTAATTAATCTATAAAAAGTTAAAATTGGGGATCTCGAACTTGCGCAAAACTCATGTTGTATATTTGTAGACACATTGTGCACATGTATGTATGTAACTAATACTTACATATATGAATGTAAATCTAAAGTAGCAATACCTTTCCCTTTCCTTAAAGTAAACTGTAAAGTAGTTTTGATATTAACAAACGTTTTGATCATGCTCCCGTTTTGTTTTTGTTTTTGTATTATTGCTTAAACTTTAAATGAAAGTAAATTTTCTATTTAAGTATTCACTTTTCTTATCAACTTTATTTTTGTGCAATGCAAATTCGTAAGCATGCGTGACTTATTTGTGTCATTTTAAAAGAAAAGAAAAAAGAAAAACAAAAATTATGCAATATTATGTCTTTGAATATATATAAAAAATTATACTAACATACCAGGTACAAAAATAACAAAAACAAAACAAAAATATATTTTTTACAGTCTTATGCAAATACTTACATAAAATAAAAAAAAAACACTTAATGTAGGTTGGGGTACTTTATTATTAACTATTATTTAGATATTAAAATGTTATCAAGACATGATTAAAATGTTTTTTACATATTTAACACAAACATACGTAATTCTACATTGTAGTAATTCTTAAAAAACGTAAGGCGTGTCCAGCTATAAGCGAAACTGAAAACAAAAACACTTTTTCTATTTGAAATTAACAATTCACTTTTTCCTTGGCTTAAGCTAATTAACTTATTATACAAAATTACTTTTTCAGTTTTTTTTTAATTTTGAATGCTTTGCTTCAATAATTTCACATAAAAAAAGGAAATACTTAATGCCACTGAACGAAACTTTATTAAGTGAATGTTTTAAAAAAACTACATTCGAATACATGTGAATTATTTTACTAAGCAATGTTAAGGCAACTCACATCTTTGGATCTTTCAGTTTGACCATTTAAAGAAAACTTGCCATTTCGTTAGTGGCCTAATTCATAATTGTTTTTTAATTAAAACTTTTCTTTTTTAAACCTTTCATAAGTTGAAAAAAAATTTATTATAATTAAGGGGGCAGTAGAAATATATCTTTGTTTAACGATTTTACAAAATTAGTTCTTTTTTAATTAAATGATTTTGTATTTAAATACACATCAGTGTATACCACGTGGTAATAAATGATGATAAATGTTTATTTTATTTATATTTCTAATGTGTACTTCTATAAACTCCAATAAGTCATATGTACTTTTTGAAATCTTGTCACCCTAATGTAGTTCTTCACATGAACAAAAATTCATATTAACTCTTTATGGAATAAGCGACGCCCTCTATTTTAATTTTTTCCATTTTTGCTAAGCTGTGCACAATATTAATAAAGTAAATTATATAAACTTAAGGACTTTCAATTTCATAGTTTCTTAATTATGCGATAATAATTTTTTTTTTTTAACGGAGAATTTTATTGACGCAAAAACCGACAAAACTATATAAAGGGGCGTAGCACTTATTCTACAACTCAAATAATTACTTTAGAAGTATTGAGATCTGTTATATCTTTTGTATCAAACCTTTGTACCTTTAACTATAATACAACCTTCCCTATTCAAGCAATAAAAAAATATTTACTTAAATAGAGATATTTTAGAGTCGGATACCTTGCAATTTATGTACGAATTCGATAAAAAAATTACTTTTTTTAAAAAATTATATAAAAATTACCTTTTATTCGCTTCTCATTTTTCCTATATTACCTTGGCTATTAACTATCAAAAGCTATGAATTCTGGGTGTTGTTTTTTATAAACTGGGTTTATTTTAATCCGTGATAGTCAATATCTGAAGTGTATTTATTACCATACATATTAATGTATGTAGATGTACTGAAATTTTTGTGTAGTTCCCTTTAATTTTCTTAATTTCTGGTGAGTGAGTTTTACAACCTTGGAGTTTTTTATATGGAAATATAGTTGTATAAACAAAACAACAATTTTTGCCAAAAAATAAATTCTTATTTAACGCGTGCTAAATTTTATTAAATGTTTTTAAACATATACGTGTTTTAACTATTTATTGTGGCAGTTCGAATTTAATGAATTTATTTTTTCAATTCTGTGTTTTTTCATATAAGTACATACACAGTATGTTTTACTCTAATATATATATAAAAATGTTCCTGTAGTTCTTATAAGGAACATAAGGTTTATTCAAATAGACCCATTAAAATTACCTTTTAAAGTTTAAAATCTCGAACTCTAACGTGTTGTAGCAATTTGCTGAAGCACTTTTACTTTTTTAAACCTTTTAGGTGCTGTGTATTACAAATATAGTATCAAAACCGACCTTTATACATGAAAATCGAATTTTTCAAAATCTCATACTCAGATAAAGCAAGTTTCCCAGCAGATAAAATATATAATAGAAAATATAAAAGATTTTTATATAAAAACGCCATAAGTATATTTATTAAATAAAAATAAAATAGTTTCAAAGAAATAGTGCCTTTACGTCAATTTCAC